>LKNJ01001472.1:0-90488 GCA_002120245.1 Maccullochella peelii
TTCGGGCTCATTATGTTCAATGCCATGGCGCTCGTATGGACATGGCAAAGAGGCATGATGACAAATAGTGGGGAATAATTTTTGAGGGGGGACAGTGGTGTGTGTGTGGTCTAGTCTCTCATCCCGCTGCTGGACGGCGTTGCAGCTGCCTCTGAAGCCTGGGGCGCTCTGCTCTGCGGTCGCGAAGCGCTGGAGGGGCATCTTTGAAAAGACAAGTCGCGGTGGGAGGGACCGCGGCCTCGGTGAGGCTCACGCCGTGGAGAGTGAGCACTACGAGGGATAAGGTTTCGCAGGGTAACCGACTCCTGCGGCTGCTGGTCGAAGTTGTGGGTTTGGTGGGAGGGGCTTAGTGGAGTGATACAAGGCAGCAGAGAGTGGCGGGAGGTTTTGCATAGGTTGCACAGATTTTGCCTACCCCAGCTTTAAGTTACCCTTGAGTCAACCCCAAACCCTTACTATAAACCATAAATGTGTGAATTATGTTTAAAATGTTAAATAGATTCATATTTATATTGTTTACTGTTATTTCTATTTATTGTAAATTAATTTTTATGGTCCGTCTGATAAATGTTTCACATTAAGTGGCTACCCTTGAAAGGCCAACACAAGGCGCTGTCAAGAAAATGTATCATATTGCAGCCTTTCAACTCAAACCTGCTGCCTTTCACTGTAAAGTTCATTGAAGAGGCCTTGAGTTCAGTATTTGTTGATGGTGATATTTGTAATAAAACAATAATAATAAAAAAGATTAAGAAAGATTTCCCTTTAAGTCAGTAATTACCTTCTGAACATGCTGTCTTTTGTCATTAGTTACTGGAATTTACCTCATGTCAATAAATAAATCTTTACACTAAAGATTTTTAGCCTTGCTGCCAGCGTGGCTCTAGGGTTGTGATGTTTGTTCCACCACTTTGGTCCAGGACTAAAATATCCCAACATCTATCCATGGTGCCCAGAGGATGTATCCTAAAGACTTTGGTGATGCCCCAGCATTTCTTCTAGCACCGGCATGAGGTTGACAGCTGAGTGAAATGTCTCAACTACTTGATGGATTGCCATGAAATTAAGTACATACTTTCATGTCCCCCTCTGGATAAATACTACTAAATACTAAATACTTTTGGTGATTCCCTCACTTTTCATTAATCAGGTCAAACTTTTAATATGTCCCCAGTTTATCCAAGACTAATTGGGTGTTAACTATAGACATTCCCATCAGCCTCAGCTTTAACATCAGCTTAAGCAGGTATAATGCATGCTAACATGCTCACAATGACAATGTGAGCATGTTAGCATGCATTTAGCCCTAAGCACCACTGTACCGAAATACAGCCTAACAGTCTGTACAATGTTAGTTCATATCATCCTCTTTGTTTGGATGTTTGGATTTGAGAGGCACAAGAGCAACACTTGCATCTCCCTGCTCTAAAATAAAATAAAAAATTTACTCTTTGTGAAGAAAATGTATTGTTGATCCTGTGTGTGTGTGTGTGTGTGTGTGTGTGTGTAGTGTCAGACAAGCAATACATGAGAGGAGGCAGCCAGGTTGTTTATCTAAGATACAAAGTGCAAGTGCTGCCACTGATCAATACTGTGCAATCAGCTACACTCTAAAAACACAGTCTATTTGTGAGTGATTACAAAGAAAATGATTGCTAATTGAACACATGGGAGAATTAAATGGGAATTGCAATGATTGCTGCACCTGGAGAAGTACCACACCTGCCTCCAGGCTGTACCAAGCCAAGCCTCCTGATCTCCATATTCACCCTCACAGGAAGTCATAAAGCATTTTGATGTTTCGTGGCTTGATAGCACACAGAGTAATTTACCCTGTCGCTACAGTTTACAGTATTCATGTATTCACACTGGGATGACTGACAGGACAGTGTGTGTGTGTGGGGGGTGGGATATGGGTGCACAGGAGGCTATGTGCGTGTGTGTGGGGGGATGCGTGTCCATTTAGCGATAGGAGGCATCAAAGCTAAACTATACTCCGATTTCAAAGCATTAAGGAGATGCCGGTGAAGTCTCCTCATCCCCTGTCAATCTGCTGTGTCTGTCCACAGCCCACTGAACTGAAGAATTAATGAGAGACATCAGACTGGCATCCCCTTTGCGGGGGCTTTTATGCATAATATTAAATCAGGTAAGCACTGCACCCACTTTTCTCACAGCTACCCATCTCCCTGTATAATATCCATCCAGTTATAACTATGTGACAGAAGTGGCACAGGAACTGAGGAATAATTCGTTGCAGTCATTCTAGTATTATAAATGATTAATCCCAATATGCATAGCAAAAAAAATTGAATGTATTTGAATGTTGATCTGTTACAGTGGTATTGTGTGGTAGACTACACTGGAAGAGGCTTGGATTTCCATACATGTATGAAGCACAATGGCATGACCAAAATACATTGCTTAATGCTAAGGCATTGAGGATTAGGTTGCATGCATGCTTCGGGTATCAAGACATGATATAAAAATGGAATACCACCATAACTACACAGAATACAGACTATGCTTGTTCAAAAGAGCGCTGCCTTTGCTTCAAGTCATACTATGAAGTTAAAGTCTACTTTAGATGCTGGGGCATGGCATTATAAATTAAATTATTGATTAGTATTGATACATGCTGGATCGATGCAGTCACTGCTGTTAATTGTATGACTATCTGAGTAAAGACAAATGGTCCGTGCAAAGGCACATCATAAGCAGATTCAGATCACAAGTTGAAACCTCACATTCAGAACATGATTTTAAAAGCGATTGTTTGACATTTTGGTAAATTTACTGTTCTGCAAAGTGTTAGACGAGAAGATTGATACCTCTCATAATAGTCCGTTAAATATGATGCTACAGCCAGCAGCTAAGCTTAGCTTAGCATAAAGACTGGGACGCAGGGTGAAATAGCTAGCCTAGCTCTATCTAAACGTAACAAAATTTGCCAGCACAACAGCTCACTAATTAACACCATTTATCTCAATGGTTTAATCCATACAAAAACTGAAGTGTAAAGGTTGTTTTCAGTCTTTATGCTAAGCTAATGAACAGATATAAGATACTGGTATTGATCTCCTCACCAAACTCTCGACAAGAGAACAAGTTAACGTATTTCACAAAATGTCAAACTATTCCTTTAATGGATGTGACATTAATAGACTTTTTGAAGAAAGAGGAAAATTTAAAGAAAAACTCACCGGTGCAAACAAAACAAACAGCCTTAGGGGAAAACAGAGAAAACTCCATGAGGAAGATCAGACATCTGGGGGATTTTGTTCATTCAGTAATTACTGTTTGTGGAAGAGTTAGGTCGATATTTGTTGGAAACTTTATCTGTTTATTCTCTCAAATCTAGAGCTATCCTCACAGCAGGATGTTGCTCCAAACACAAACACGAATATGTGAAGTCCACATACCCTGACTCCTGCTCAACCATTCTTCTCATCTAAATCTGTCTCATTCAAATTCCAACAGCTGAGCAGCCTAGTGCTGCACTGTAGCACAGATGAAAAAGTGTGGTATCCTGGCTCTCTTTAATCTAACGATGCCTTTGAAGCAGCTGCGAATGAGTCGGACTAGAACAAAGTCAGGTGTTCTTTACTGAGACGCCGGTTTAGACGATGTGACGGGAAGTGGGTGACACTTTGTGTGTGTGTGTGTTTGGGTGTTGACTCTGTGTGTCTGTGTGTCTCTGTGTGTGTGTGTGTCCTTGAGTGTGATCAGAGAGTGTGCTATTATAATAAAAAAAAAAACATGGGAGCTCAGCCCTCAGCTGATGCTCCATTATAGGAAGAAAGAAATTTGGAAAATGTGCTTATTTGATGAAGCATTTTTGATGTGATTAAGTTCAGAAATAGTTTCTCACTTTGTCAATATCTAAATACTGTAAAATACATAATTTTATTCAAACAGTATGTTTTACTTTTACAAAAGACCAAGCTTTGAGGGTGAGGACTGATGTGCTTGGCAAATATAACACTATCTCAGGTAAGGTTACTGGGGTTGCTGGAGTATAAACTTGGAGTGTGAACAAATTCAATAATGAGCAGGACAGAGCCAGAAACATTAGCCTAAACTCGACATAGTAGCATCCAGGACTGGCAGTGGACAGTGGATGTGTTGGTCCCGAAGGGGGACTTTTTAAATGTAACCAATCCGACAAAAAGTTCATTAGCTAATGACACTCTTGGGCCTTGAAAGTCACACTGTTACTACTGGAGGTAGTAAGCTAGTTAGCTGCGAATGCTAACATTAGCAGTTTACAAACACACTGTTTAATGCATTTCTCACATTTTTTACTCTTGTGTTTTTGGTTTTGGAAAGGTGATTAAAAAAAGCATACAACCCTCCAAACTCTTTAGAGCTGGGTATCATTGTTACTAGTGCCCAATGCACACCGCTTCAACAAGTTAAGAAATCTAAAGCTTAATTAACCTGCCGTGCCTACTTGCAGTTGCTAAGCTATGATTGGACTATCACTAATTTGAGGAGGGGTTTAGCGAACGATCAATTTAACTACTTTGCTGATTACTTTTTTCAAACTATAAATATAAGAGATTCTGGGTGATCAGTAAATTAAATATCACTTTTTTTGTGATGCATAATCTTCAAATTTTGCTTTAGGTGAAGATAAGAATGGGTGGGATCTTGCATGTATATCATTTATACATCCCTTTTGAACTAATCAGGGTGAATGTAGCCTAAAGGTTGGTTAAGCATGCCTCTTTGAATCTAATTTGAATATCTACACCTTGTGGGAAAACCTCAGTGCTGAATGAGTAATGGTCCCTCCTACCTCAGCAGCTACCGCTCGGGGACCCATGAGCATGGCAATCAACCCCCTATTGCTCCAGTGAAGTTGGTAAGTGGTAAACAGTGTAAGACTGTGGTGATACTGGGTTGCTCCCAGGTACGAATGTATCTCACTATATTACTGTGAGAGAGAGGCAATGCAGAAAAAAAGGCACATACACTCAGCAAAATAAGGGGAAAAAATAATCAGCGATGCAAACTTCCTCTTTCTGTTGTGGTGTGTTTGTTTGAATGAACGACCTGCAGATGTAGATTTGATCAATCAGTATTGTTTGTCATGCCAACAACAGCCAAGTCTGTCATATATTATAATATCCAGCACATTCAAGAGTCTTATTACGGAATAAATGACTGATTAGGGTGGGGTAATGACTGATAATTTTCCATTCATTAAACTTCTATTCATGGCCCCAATTATGCGCTAATGGCTCATTCAGACTTCTAATTAACAAAATGGATATTTTTCACTGTCTTTTCCTCATGAAGGACAACTAACTGTACTCCTGAGGAACTTCAGTCAGTTTCAAACACAGGAACTTCTCCACTATCTTTCTGTCCTTGCTGGTACAACTGAATTACTCTTCTCCCTGCACTGATTTATTGTCATGTTGCTTTCAAGGCTTCGCACACAAAGCCTGTACTGTAATATCTGGTTCTTTACATGACACAAATCAACCTCTTGTTTGTTGAGGACAGGGAAACCTGGCCTTACCCCTTCTTTGAGTGTGGATCAAGTGTCCTTGGTTAAAATAATCAATATTCAAGGTTCATACAAAGACTTGAAAGTTTGGAAAATGCTTAATTTTAACCGTTTTGTTTTTTAAGGTTAGGAATATGCTTGAATTCGACTATACTTCTTGAAAAGTGCTTGAGTTTCAACATAATCTGGTGTTTCATCTACACAATGTAAATGTCTCATGTAAACCAAAAATATTTTAATATTTGAAATGAAATGATCCCGTCGTCATATTAGTTTCTTGTCTCCTGGTATTTATAGTAACAATTAAAGGCTTCGAGAGTCTCTATTTTTGGTTTAGGTACCTTGAAAGTGCTTGAATTTTACTCTTAAAAAGCTGTATGAACCCTGAATATTAAAGGCTTTTCACAAGAGTATGCATTTGCCTTTTCACACGATCTTTATGTACGTTTTTATTCATGTGTCAGTGCCATTCTCATCCAGATTTACTATGAGTGAGTAAGTAGAACATCTTGCTCAAAGGCCAGTATGGCAGGAGTTATGGCACTGATTGAAACATTGGGGGGGAAAGATCTGGGATCAACCCTGTGACCCAGGTGTTATAGAACTGTCTCTTTTGCCACTAGACCACCTCATTTCCACGGATTTGCTAGTCAGAGAGACCATTGTGCGATTTATTTTGCCGCCACCACCACAGACCATGCAACGTAAAGTCACGCAAAGCTGTAGCAGCAACAGTAAAGGTGGCTTAAACTCGTGCTTAATGAGCAATATAAAATATTCAGAGGACCAGTCCCAATGCAGGTTTAACACTTGAGATAATTGGAACAGAATACATAGAGGAGAGACGGGGTGGCAGGGAACAAAAAGGCTGTAAGTGTTCCTCTGCGGGATGGTGGACGGAGAAGATGTTGAATGAGAGGAGATAGGTGAGTGTATTGCATGACACATGATTTACTTTTGGTTATTTTCATTTCACCTGAAGGATTGCATATTACTCTAAGACAGGTCGATGCACTTCTAAAAATCAACTGGATTAGGTGAAAAAATGTGTTCAAATATAAAATAACATTCTGAAGCCTTCTAGCGCAATTGTTCTTCACATTTTAAGAGATTTGTTCCAAATGCTCCAAGACGTGAGAAAAATAAGATACCTACAACAAAATGATTTGATTTAATTTTTTGCTTTTTATATTTTTTGAAACCACCTTATATAATACAACACAGATATGAAATGTGAGCATGTTGCTTTAAAACAGTTCTTTTCAAGAAGTTGTTTTCTGTCTCAGCAGTGACAATAGCGGTTGGTTGCAGCTGGTTTCATAATCCAGCCGATCTGACACCTGGTTCATCCTGAGAGACAAACATATTCTGTTTCAGTGTCTCCTGTGGAGTAAAGGCTTTGATTAGCCAGTGATGTGCTCAGCTATTGATCTGGCTGACTGCTCCTTATCTTGCTCAGTATTTACTGGCTTACTGCAGGCGTCCTGGTGGGCTCAGTGGTTTCAAGTGTTGTGCTGGGTTTACCATCCCCGCTCTGCTCGGGGGATTCAAAGCTCCCCTGAGCAGAGCAGAGGACGTGAAAACAAGTTTTCTTCAAAATGTTCCATTAAAAGGCTGCATAGAAAAGACTGTCTCTCTGTTACAACAATACAAGAATAACAATTTCAAGTATCTCAAATATATCAAGATTGCTGTCCACTGACATATTTCCACAACTCATAGAACATTATGGTTATAATGTCACAGAATCTGTCAGTGCAAAGCAGACCTTCAACCTGACTGCGACTGAAAGACCTGCAAACAAAGTATGTTGGTTCACATGTCAATAACGCCCCTTTTTACAAACATATTATCCTGATCAAGTTAACAGGATACAATTATAACATTTTAATGGACATGTAGGGATTTTTTTCACTCCAAGGAAGATTTTCTCTTAAGGAAAATTGTATGTAAACATTGTTGTATATTTGACCTTTGGTCAATTAACCAACATTTTGCTTTTCAGTACAAAAGTTGATTACTCAGTTGAATAAAGAGTTGTACTAAGAGTTTGTCCTAATGACATTAAGTGATTATTGAATTATTTGTTGATTTATGTGTTTCCCAGCACAGAAAAATCCTATCTGTCCTGTAACTTTTTCATTAAAGGGATAGTCTCAAAGATTTGACATTTGTAGGGATACATCCAGGAACAAAGGCAGGAAAAAGTAGATGTTGAATTAAAAATGAATATAAGTATTGGCAGTGTGACAATGCTTGAACCCCCCACCCCCGTGTGTCTTGGTAATGTGGATGTGGTCTCCTTCTTCTTCCATACAGGCAACCTATGGATATTGAAAGGGAGCACACATAGCAAGTGCGACAAGGTGGAGGCTTTGGTTTTGTCATCAAATGCCACACAACACTGAAAAAGATAAGGCAAGAGAAGAAATTACCATATTGACGTGGCTGCGGCGTCTGAATCCAGACACCTGCAACATTGTGAGGTGGAATGGCTTTTTCTTTGACAAGGATCATATCTGCCTTAACTTTGAACTACTGTATGTTTACATGGAGGACAGAAACAACCAGGGTCTTCCCATGGCAGAGCTGTATCTGATTATATATCAGTTGGCCACAGCTCCCACCTGAGGTCCATGGGAATTGTACGCGTGGACCTCAAACTTGACACCACTGAAAGTGAAAATGATTGACTTTGGCCTGGTGCGTCGTGTGTCTGTTGTTCAGCCTGGGTGTCTGTGTGCAGACCACCTGGTACATAGCACCAGAAGTCATGCTGCACAGTCCCTTTAATGAGGCCATCGATATGTGGTGACTGGGCCTGGTAGCTGCAGAGCTGGCTGCTGGGTACCCGCTCAATTCCAGGGAGATGTGCTGAGCTTCATTGTAGAAACTCAGGGGCCAGCCAGCTGACTATGTGCTTGGCTGTGGAAATGGAACAGACTATTACTTCTGCGCTGGAGATTCAAGACCCCTGAGGAGTTCACTCATGAGACTGGGTTTTGTGCTCAGGACACGAGATACATCAGGCTAGGGAACCTTAAACAGGAAATGGAGTTGAACAAGGGACACCAGAAAGACCAGCATCTGTTAGTGGATCTGGTCAAGAGGATGCTGCAGCTGGATGCAGACCTGCAGGTTCTGCTGCATACAATCTTATACCATTTTAAGATGCTTGTACAATGTAATACCTTTTCTTTTGATCATTTAGTTATTATTTAACATCACTCCCTGTATTAAGACCAGACCAGTCAATCAGATTGAGAGTGATAGCAGGTTTTAATCCTATGTTTTCAGTTGTAGTTGCCCATGAGTGCCATCATCAGGTCAAAGATTTAATTTGTCCAAAACTACAGTTTATGACCAAATACTTACAGAACTAATGACATTCCCATCAGCCTCAGCTGTACTATGTCTTTAGCGCTAATTATCAAAAGTTAGCATCAGCAACTGGCTAAACTAAGATGGTGAACATCAGCATGTTAGCATTGTTGTTGTGAGAATGTTAGCATGGTTATGTTTAGCTCAATGCTGCCTCAGAGAGCCGCTAGCTTAGCTGTAAACTCTCATTCTTGTTCATATGATGCACAGCACAGATGAACAATGCTTAACACTTGTTTGTTCCACACTTTGAATTAGCATTCTTACAAACATTTTATCAATGCAGTTGGTTGAATCTCTTAAAAGTTGAAATTGAGTGAAAACAGCTAATGTATCAGTTGTCATGGGTGTATTTTAGAGAATACACAAATGTTTTTTTGGTGCATAAAGGACCATGTGCAAGTCAAATAAACTAATAAAAGTAAATAAATAAATATGTCACTTAAGTAAAAGGTATTTTCACATTTGCTTAAAAAGTATGGGTGCAATTGGGGTGAGCATGTCTTTCGATCCTTTCAGCCATATCTATTGACCATATGGATCACTGGATAAAGTGTTTTCACCAAGTTACTTCATCCTCCATGAATAGCTCCCTGAATGGCCTACTTGGAAATGGGAGCCCTAACCAAGTGTCATTAGGCCTGATGAAAGCAAATTGATTTCAGTGGCAAGAGGATTTCCAGAAGAACAAGTGCCTCCATGAGATTATCTCAGACACGGAGAGGACGTGTTTTCTTTTTTTTTTTATTTGGGCAAAGGTGCACAGATGGTGCTCCCTTCTTCTACAGTCCCTGTGAAGCTGTGAAAAATGAGGACAGGAAATGAGACAAAAATCAGGTCCCACTCGAAGTAATTGATATGGCTTTATGAGAAGCTGCACTGTGATGTTGTAGTTAAGTCACTGGGGCCCTTGGGCCAATCATGCTGAGAAAAACTAGGTGAAAGGCTGCTTCAAGCTGCATCATACAAGTCTAGTGAATTTACAGAAAAGCAATCAAAGCTGTTCAATAAGTGTTGCCTTTTCATTTGTGACCACATTACATGTTTAGATGTATACTGTATGTCCTCATAGTTCATAGTTCAGTATGGTACATATACCAACTCACATGATATTCCAATTTGGCACTGGATATTAAAATTTGCCCCTTCATACATGTACAGTGCTGTGAAACTATGTACCATGAACACATTTTGTGATGTAGCAAGGAATTAAAATTTTGTCTAAATCTCAAACTGTGCACTTGACAACCGCCTACACCATCAATATACCAAATATGATATAAATGTGAAGTAGAAGAGTCTACAGCCATGCTACCTGCTCTGTAAGACTTGTAAGGCTTTGAGCTAAATGCTAATAATGACAATGGATCATCAAAGTTATAATAATCCATCCTGAGGGGGACATGAATGTCTGTTGTTGAGACATTTCACTCTCAGCCATATAATGTAAATGTAAGCCTCATGGTGGCACTAAAGGAAGAGTCAGGGGATCACCAAAGTCAGTAGGATTCATCCTCCTGGCACAGTGGCACCAGATATTTCCCTCTGGAGTTGGGTAGAGACCAAAAACAGAGCTGAAAGTGAGTGAATATTGAACTTAAATTCGCCAGGTGGCCATTAACACGACACCAAATAAATGCTAATGTTGCTCCATGACTGCTGGATGTGTAAAAATTGCTAACAAGTTCGCCATATCGACTTAAAAATACGTCAGTGTTGTGTTCACGACTTGTTTCCTCTGCCCCCAAGTGGCCAAAAAATCAGTTAATGCAGGTTTAAGCAAAAACTTCTTAAGGTCAAACTGAGAGAATCCAGGTGCCCCACAGTACAAAGTTCTTTCTAGTTTGAAGAGAACCAACATTTCCTTTAAATTTTCATTGTTTGTTTCCATTATTCATCCGTTCAATCATTAATTTATGGAGTTATCCAAGAAGCATACTGAAACATTTTCGATCTCTCCTTTGTCAAACTTTGCTTTAGGCAACCTGAAACCTACATGACACTCTACAGATATACTGCAGATTCTTGAAATAAGATGTTACATACTGACAAGGTGGCTGTATATTGCTTACTCTTGTCTCTATCTTCTGAGTGTACATGACTTATTTAGTCATAAAGGTTGAAAAACATGATCTAACTTTTCAAAAGTACACCTTTTGCAGCGAAGGAAAGACAGTCTTTTGAAGGTTGAAATCAATAAAAGATTCATCTGAGCGAGGAAAGTAAGTTGGTGCGAGAAAAAAAAAAAAGAAAATACAAGAAACATTGAGGAATATCAATAAAAACAGCTTTAGACCAAAGCAGCTCATTTGACAGCATGACAGAGAAGTGTATGCCTTAGGATCGATTACGCTAATGAACTATTTCACACAGCAGAGCTCTGTAAATATCAACTGAACAGCCACTCAATAAAGACAAACTTGTTACACTCTACGTGTTGCATTTGTCTCCCCAACTGACTTAGCAAACTTACATTTGCTTCATGCACTTATCGACCGAGTCACTATTATGAGAGAATTTGTCACGCAACTATAACCACTCGGCTGCATCGACAGATTTCAGTTATTGCTGGAGCAGGCCCTCTCATGATCTGTTGGAGTAATAGTCTCATAAGTAATTGCCATTTGACAAAGTGAGGCAGAGTGGGAAAAGGGACCGAGTTGTCCGAGGCTCCACAGTTGCACATGAGCTGCAAGAATGTCTGTGGGCGAGAGACCCGGGTAGTAAAAACACGATTTTCCTTTAACTGTCTCTATATAATAGTAACACTGACTTTTCCTAGTGCACAGTACCATTAACACCACAGTATAGTAACACTGACTTCTACAGTATAGTAAGAATATAAGCCCACAGAAGTTTTGTTTACATCAGTGCACATTCAAGGTGTCCTCCTCCTATCTCTCCTCCTCTGCTTACTGTATTTTCAAGTTTTTCCTCTTCCCCAGCTGGTTGCCTCTACTAAGATCCAAGCTTCCCTGCAGGGCTCTTTATAATCATGTAATCCATCCATTCACTAGATGGAACCTCCTTAAATCCCCCTTATATTTTCCTCCATGTTCTCCTCAGGGTGTCGAGGCCAACTAATAAGCAATGAGCTACAGTGGAGCTAATGCTATGAATCCTCCAATCCTTCATCGCTGATGAGGGGGAAAGACCTGAGGAAAGCCGTGGGGGAGAGAGATAGAAACGGCTATTAACACTGGACCACCTCAACCGTGTGTACATACAAAACATCCACATGTGCATACACAGACACACACCAACACAGTAAGGGCCCCCATTGGCAACTTCTTTCTCTCAGGTCCTCTGTGTCTGCCTCTGCTTCCCTCTCCCTATGTCTGAATCACGGGGCCATATGTCTATATTGTGTGTCAACACATAATCAAAATGCAAATGGTAAATCGTCTCTTCTGTAGCCCACAGCCTCACAGGGATCAACGCACACCTCCAACAGACATTCAAGTCATTATTGGGTTAGTAGGGGAGCGATCACAGGTACGATCAAATAATTAAACTTGCATTTTTAAAACCCTCTATTGCTGTGCCTTGCCTCCAAATGGCCGAGGGACTCTATTGCTGCATGTCTATGTTGAGACCTTGGTTCCAACGAGGGATGCTGTTGTGCATTATTATATAGAGGTGAAGTGGGGTGTAGACTATTTAAAAATCTATATCTAAAAAGGTTAAAATGTTTTTGTTTATAATATGCAATTATATACATGTTCATGTTTCTTCTTTCTTTCCTTCCATGCTGGGAGAAAAGCTTAATTACATTTTAATGCCGGTGTAGGCATTTAACCTTTTCTGACATCAATACATTAGTTGCTCTCCTTCAAGCACCAGGGAATAGATCCTCAGAGCCAGGCCAATTATTGGTGGGTAGTTTAAGTCTGCACTCACTCCCACATTGTGTGAAGAGGAGAGAGAGGAGAGCAAGTCCCACATACTGGAGCCTATGGTAATTAGGAGGGCAGAATGCTACAGCATATGCTGCTTCTATTAATATCAAGTTATTTCTAATAACTGAGGTAAAAGTTCCTTTATTTGTAACCCTAAACACCCTCTACTTGATGCTCATTAAAAGTATTTTGCATGACACTGGTTTGGACTATGATGAATCCAACGCTTATAAATATCTTATATCTTCATTGTTTTGGTAGATGTGTCTTGAATGAAGAACTGAATAACTGTTTCCTCTTAATGAAATCCCTTAAGAGAAGATCTATGAATATCACAGCCATATCCTTCTGCAGCATCTGACTTGACCTGTGAAGTTTCTTGTTAACACATAGCGCCTCGTGCTGATGACAACCTACATTTCTTCCAGACAATTTTTGGCTATAGATGAGGGGTTTTTTTGGAGGAGGGGCAATAAGGTTTTGTCTGCAATTATGCCAAAAAAGAAAATTCAGGAGCAATCCCTTGTGAGCACTGAACTCAAACTAAAGGCTATAGTATTCAACTCATGGCTTGCAGCCTTTTCTTTTTGAATAATTGCTCACTTCCTGAATTAATTATTGCCTTCATGGTCTTGCTGAAAAAACCCCCCAAAAAAACAAACACACACACCAAGGGATGGCTATCATAATGCTATTGTGCCAAAAATTAAAAAAAACTGTATTGATTTCAGCGCTTCGGGCATTTGACTGCTGATGATGGGAAACTGTTTTCGAAGCTGTATCAGACTGTATCAAAAATGCAGGGAGGCCATACCCTCCTGTGATACTGTTTTCTAGCGTTTTGGCATGAATCCCTAAAGACTGTGAAAAGTGCTGGCTTAGTTAAGGAGCTACCAGAGGGCAAGAGAGAAGTACTGTAGAGAAAGAGATAGAGAGAGTTTAATGTACTTTGAAGCGCAAGGAAAACAAACCAGATTGCTGCTGTAAAATTGCTGAGACGCCTCGCCATTAAGTTCCCCGCCGCTTTCTTTAAACAACTCAACGCATCACAAAGACGACTAATTCACCTCCAGGCGCATAAAGCGTCTTCTAGCCAAGGCCCCGCCCTTTTTTGTGTATGGTACACATTCACATGCAGAACATCTGTAAAAATACATATTCTCCCCAAAGCATTCCCAGACACCTCCATCCAAGGACAAATCAATTAGCAGTGAAAGACAGGCAGATGGTTTTGAAGGACGTCGGTGCCTGTGCCTCAGGTGAGAGGCATCGGATGGCAGCAAGCAACTGTCAAGTAGGATACTCGTCTGAGTGATTCCCCGATCTCATCCACACACGAACGCATCTCCCCGAGAGCCTCTGCCAATATCAGACACATGCCGCCACAAAGGCAGCTCGCAGCTTACTGTAGGATGCAAAAATCAACGCTGAGAGAAGGAGAGGAGAGTGAATATTTCATAGACATATTATCAAACTGAATCCTAGATTAGCATTCCTTCAAAACTACCCCAGGTGATGCTAAAGAGGCTCTGTGGAAACTGGGTTTGTGAATTTTTGTGCACCTAGAGAGCAAAAATGGGAGATCAGAATGTGAGTAATTTAAAAAAAAAAATGCAGGAAAAAAATCCAAAGCATATTGTTAATTCTGCATTTCAGCAGCGGAGTAAGCAAGCTAATCTTTTTGCTGATTGTATACTTACAAAGGGACAATACATCAAAGTGGCTAATTAGGTGATTTCCCAGCGTCTTTCATTTTACCTTCCGACTGATGAGATAACAAGCTAACTGCTTTAGCCTAACTCCTTATCTGCAGGTAACCAGGACAACAGTTTGGTTTGTTAATAATTGAGGTATGGAGGGAGCAGGCACAAAGGCAGCCATTTTGAGAACCTGTGGCGAGGAATGATAGAGAACCTGGAAGCTGAGAGGAAGGCCTATCAGTTAAAAGACCCATTGTCTCCTCTTCGGACATAATTAAGGCACACAAAGGCACAAGTGTACAGTACACAGTGGCTAGCATGGAGAGACAAAGTACTATAGACAAAGCAGCAAAGATAGGAAATCATTAATTATAAGAAAATAAGGCAGCTGAGAAAAAACGCGTGGGCTAAATCTCACTGGTATATGTTATCAATATGATGTTAGCAATCACTGCTAAGCATTTTGCTCAAGTAAAATTGAAGTGCCATGTAAAATACTACATTTATATATTTTCTCTGGCTGTTTTCAAAATATGTGCAGTATATTAACTCTGGTTGACAAGCAGGCAGGGTCCAATCATGGAAATGGACTCTGCATAACTGCCAAAAAAGATCCTAATGCTTGCTAATTGAGATTCATGGCTTCAAATACCAATCAGATAAAGTGATTAAGTCTTAGCTTGTCCAGATCTTTAAATCATAGCTTCCCCTCCCAGCGCATCATCCTCTGATAGTCCATGTCTCATCATTTCATTATTAATCTTTCTTTGTTTTGTTTGCTCCCTTGAGAGCTCAGACTTGGCACAATTAGAAGAGGTAATTATTCCTCCGCTGTGCCGTAAATCCAAACAATCTATATCTGTCCTCTGTCTTCAATAAGCTTGATGCATCTGTCTCAGTTGCATACTGTACAGAGCATGCATAAGATCACAATGAAAAACATGCCAGCATGCATACTTAATCAATTTTGAGTGTGGTGTCTGACTATTGTCACACAGTGTAATGTGAAATGGCAATGAAGGCACCATGCACCGCTGGTAAAAGTGAAGAAACACTTCAGGAAATGGAAAAACAAAGTAAGAAATCCTTGAAAAAGCTATTAGCTATTTGTGAAGACTTACATCACTGTATGCCTTCTATAATTCCCAAGTCATCCCCAATGATTGTATACCCTGCTGGTAGTATTTTGTCAACATTTGCATATAGTGTATACAACAGTATAAGGCTATATATAATTGGATGTGACAAAATGGTAAAAACTGATGTGTTGAACAGTGCTATGTGTTTTATATTGGGGACAAAGGCTTTCCAAAGCACACACAAGAGCAATTACGTGTAGAACAAACAGAAAAAATAACTTTTAGTTCATAAAGTGCTCTAAATGGAAATTTGAACACATGCAAATCCATTACAACTGAGCAAACAGCTACTAAATGGACCTTGTGGTGAGATTATTTTGTCAACTGCTGTTTCCAAGGTTAATAATAAACTTAAAAGCTAGCGTGGCTAAAAATGCATACTCTTATGTGAATTAATGAGGCAAATCCAGATAAAAGCCAGTGTTTCTTATTGATTGCCCTCATATTTTGATATTACATTCTTGGCATTTCATCTGTCTTGGATCATAGAGGTGAACCAAGGTAGTACAGATTGCACAAGGACGACATGCAGCAAAGGTCTTGTTGGACTCAGCACCTCACATGGCACACACTCCAGACCGCTGATCTACCAGGACACCACATTCCTCATCAAACCTGTAGGAGTAACAAAGGAAATGCAGATATAGAAGATGACTCGAAGATGTCCCTCCATATTTTGTACATTTCACATGTTTTATGGATGTTAACTAATAAATTGGCTTAAGTTTGTTTGTTCATTACCAGGAAGCGGAAATGACCTTGCCCTGCAGTGACAGCTTAATCACTGTTGACCATTATTGGGAGCCTGAATCACCAGTGATCAAAATTTAAAGCTTTAATCAGCACTGGCCAATATAATGCTGACAGTAAGCCTGTAGCCGGCCTGGCAACTGAAATAGTGTTCACTTCCACAAAGAGTGTCTTTTTATGATGGCACTGAATCAAAAAAGAACTGACCACTTTGCAAACACAACATAACTGTGATGAGCTCGGGATAAATTATGATTAGAAATTGTCATCAGACTGCAGACATGGATCATTTTAGTTGCCATCTGTTTTTATTGCTCCCCAGTGAACAAAGAAATGGAGGGTTTTTATTTATTTATTTTTGGCTAACAGTACACTGACAGTAAGTAAGTCTTTCACCAGCTGTCGAGCTTGAGTTCATATATGTGGCTCTGTTAAATGATATAATAATCTCTAAGTCAAAATCTCTGCTTTTTCATTTTCAATTCCCTATATCCATAAATACATCTCGGGCCAGCTGTGATATTGAAGACATCAGAGTGTCTTTTTGGCTCCAAAATGTTAATTAAACCATAAATTGAATCTGGCCATGAAAAAAAAGCAACAGCCCATATCTGTGATCGGTATAGGAGAAATGAAGTTCACTGAAGAAGGGAGGGGTCCATTCATCTTGACTTTGAAGAACATTAGGCCGATGGCTGAGCACAGTCCATCCCTCTCGCACACACTTACAGGGAATGTCCCATTGGACATTAAATTAATTTCCCATTTCGAGTCATTAAACTCTTAATGAATGAGTCTTTAGAAAGTGGAATTATTCCATTGGACAGCTAGAGTATTCAGGGCATCGATATCACTTCTACTTCACCATCAGAGCGGCAGCACATAAAGATTCGGAAGTCATCCCGCTGTGCTCGACCTTGACTGCGGCGTGACTGCTGTGTTATGTTTTAAATGCCCAAGACCTCACCACCATTCCTCTTCAATTGAGACGTTCAATGTTCAAAACCCACATGTGTCAGTGTCTTTTTATTTTGCTTTGTTAGCCCTGTCTTTCTCCCACTGTGTTTCCACGTCAGTGCTCTCGAAAAGTGCGAGTCGTTGCTTTCCCCAAAGTGGCGGCGATGTGAGCGACAGGCTGGGATCGGCTGCTTACATAAACTGTCAGCACTGAGGACTCTGTGCATTCCCAGATCAAAGTGAGGCCTGTATGAGCAGCTGAAGTGCCCTTAATATGTTTGTCTCAGCAGGAAGGATCCACAGGCTGGTTCTGCCTGCCTCACTGCTTCTGGTTCGTCCCCCGGGAAAAGAGATGCTTTTTTTCTCAAGAGGGACAGATTAAAGACAATGACTGCTTTGGTTAGTAAATAGGTGAATCATGGTCTTATGTGCAAAAGCAAAAGTATAAGAATTCGAATTTTGAAATTATTCATAATACCTGGCAGGTCATATAAATAACAATTTACTGTTTATTTACAAGACTAACAGTCGTCTTAGGTTCAGCCCCCCCACCTCACCCCAGTAGTCCCTTAGTAGGAATATAGACATAAAAAGATAAGAATATGAAAATGGGATGTATCACCACTATAGTATTGGTATGGTAGTGTTGAAATAAAATAAGGTTAAACATTGAAAAGTAAGGTTCAGCCCCCCACCTCAACCCAAAATATAGAATGTAGTGTTGAGATATTTCAGTCTGGAAGTGGTGGACATGTGCTATCCCTAGAGCAATGCTACTAGCACGCCTAAAAGCAACCTAAGAAAATCACAGTGCACTTTCTTCCATGCCTGTGTACCATGCGCCTCCCTTTATGATTTTTTTTTTTTTTTCAGCTTTTATTTTATTCAGTTTTACTTTCAGAGACGTAGCCACCAGCGAGGACACCAAGGACATGTCCTGTCTCTGGGAATTTGGGGACTTGAGAAGGAGTTTACCTTTTACAATTCAACATAAATTACAGTTAGTAATTAAGAGTTAAAAAAATTGTAATACTAATAAATAAATCAAGCATTTAGACCATTGTGTAGGGGATATTATGTTTATTTTATGCAAATTTAACAGTTAGATGAATATATAAATAAAATATTAAAATCCTCGCTATGGCCCTGTTTACTATGTATGTATATTTAATTTTTATGTGTATATAGTATATTTAAACTATGTTTATATTTATTTTACTATGTAAATCAAGCATCTTGGGCACAAAAATGTAGTTTGGGATCAATAAAGTTCTTATAACAGAGAGAAGGTAGGGTTTCAGTTGTCTCTCAAGGATCCATTGACAGGAGACATGACTGTTAATGAAGAAACTGTCTTTGTCTTTCTAAAGACTTCACTGCCTTGCAGTGTTTTGGTATTGACCTTTTATTTCACGTCTCCTTCTCTCGCACCTCCCTCCTTCCCAAGTCTCCCCAGACAGTGTGAATCCATCTTTGAGGTAGATAATCATGAGTTTTCCCCAATTATATCCTTTTTTCCGTGTTCCTTCGTTGGGGGACCTCGTTAGTCCCGTGTGATGCGATCAGTGATTGATCACAACCACCAGCCTCATATCCTGTCTCACATCCTCCGTCCGGAACATCAAGAGCGCTAAGCCTGATAAACATCACTGATAAACTCTGAATGCATTTGATTACGGCGACTTGGAGCCCTGCCAACATGCCTAACCATTAGTCGCTATGCATTTTACTCAATGAAATAATTTAGGAGCCACAAAGCAGTCAGTGATAGAATGTATGTGCACCACTGTTTTTACCTGAGGAAATAATAGAGCTGTAAACAGATTTAGAGACAATTTAGAGTCTTCCACTTACATTACTAAATGAAAATATGTGTGTTTATGTGTGTTTTGTGCATGTATAAGCCTTGATGGCACACGTTAACCTGTCTGTCACATAACATAACAGGGAAGTAAAGGGCTTTAATTAACAGAGTGGATCCTCATCGTCATGGGAACAGATAGGGTGTTACTGACGTGTTTTGCCACCTTAAGAGGTTGGGGAATTACACGGTGCGAAACACTGCATGCACAAACACACATACACACACACGTTATGCTGCCATCAATTTGTAGCATAAGACATTTTGCCTTGTCTTAACAGAGCATTAGAGCCTTACATGTGTGTCCAAGCAGATCAATAGGCGCTCACTATAAAATGGACCCAGGCGTAAATTAACACACCAGGGAGCTGCCAGAACAAGACACAAGATTCACCAGGGTGTAATTTGAACAAATAAAAAAAAAAAAGTGAGTACAGCTATACTGCAGCCAGTAAAAGAACAAAGAACAAACTCAAAAACGTTTCCTGGAACAGCTTTACTTTGCACACATCTATTATAAATTAAACATGGTTATTATAGGTTATAAAACCATTTTGCATATTTTGAAGTGTGTGCCGGTGATGTGCATCATCACCAACATAAAACCTGTCGGGTCACACTTCACAAGCTCACACTTCTTGAAATGAATGCAAAGGAAAACGGCAGGATTTCACACAAAATTCAACAACAACTCCACATCTTTGTTGCAGTTAGTTCATTTAATGTAAAGCTGAAATTTTGTGTGTGTGTGTGTGTGTGTGTGTTCTGTGTGAACAGCAAAGGTAATTGATGAATATGACAACACTCTCTGGTCGCATGATCTGATAGTGCCATGTTGATGTTCCTAAGACATCATAATAAATTTGCTCCAGGATGATCATTGCAACTGACCAATCACGTTGTTGTGGTGTCATAGCTTTGCGACTGGGGGAACAGAAGGTAGGTCCAGAAGAAGAAGGTCCTAGGCCATCATATGTCATAAGTCTGATATTTCTGAATTTTGGCTATTGCTGTTTCCAGCCGAATAGTTCATGGAGCACACAAACCAAAATATTAGGCGTATTTTGTTTGCACTAATACTACACATAAATATTTAGTTCTTTGTTTCAGAGCTACACATCTTGCACTCGCCAGCAGGTGGCAGAAAATGATGTGTTAACGCTACAGAAAATGACGCACTTTATTGTGCAGTAATACTACACATAAATATTTTCGATCCCGCTCAAAACATTCTGAAATCGTTCCAAATTTTCTCTTTGCCACTTACTCTCTGCTCATGCTGAGAGAAACCCCCACTGTGGTTCGCTCCAAAGCAGGGATTAAAATGTTAACAAAGTGTTTAACAACGTGGTGAACATGCTGCTCATAGGAGGTAGCAGTATCTCAACTGCTCCAGGCAAAATCAGGCTCACACACCCTGAACGCAGCACTGGCATTTAACATGTGCAATCCACATATTCACAATGAAAATTAGGTTGATATTGTATTGGTAAACATGAACTACAAAAATTAATTTGTAAATCTTTCTCTCCACTGTCATGGAAAATTTTGCGCCAAAATGAGCATGCACACAAATACACCTGCTTAGGTGTATATACAGTACATACACAGGCTGAGCAGACACATACACACACAGTCACTGTTTCACACACACTTACACAAATATATGCACACAGACAATAGCCTGCAACTCCCTTCCAGCCTGGCAGGTAATTGCTGTCTATGGGGGGACAGGTGCTTCTACAATAGAGCGCCAGTGTCCGGGCAGGCTCTATTCAGTGCCACTGTAATTACCTAATTGAAAAGCTCGCAGGGGAAAGAGTGTGTGTGTGTGTGTGTGTGTGTGTGTGTGTGAGTGACAGAGAATGTGGAGAGTGGAGTAAAAAGAGAGGAGCAAGGAAACGATAAGCTCTGGGCTTTTGGAATACAATAAAGTAATACACTTCACACCACACACACACGCGCACACACTCACGCTTCCATAGCATCATTTTTGCACCCATGTGCTCATTCACATGAGCACACGTGTATGACCACACACACGAGCACGGGCTGAGGTATTTTCTGAATCAGATCACTCTGGGGGTAAATATTGTCGAGCTGCGATTGAGGGATGGAGTGAAGGAGGGGGCAGTAAATGGAAATCTATTGTTGTGCGATGAGGATGCAGCAGGGAAAAGAGGAGGAGGGTCAGCGTACGTTGGGATGTAAAAGCGGCATGGTCACTCTCATTTCTGATGTCAGCCCCTCTATATCAGCGCCCCCTCTGCTTCGGCTTTAAGTTTTATATGAGATCTATAGACAGAGCAGATGGGGTCTGTGTGTGAGTGTGATGTCTGTGTATGCATGTCCTGTGTGAATGTGTATTGTGCATATGTGCATATAAATGTGCAGCTTTGTGTTCCCAGCCTGCAGAAAATGTGCTAGGAATATTTTGTTTTAGAAATGAATGTTTGCTGCAGCCTGTTAGATCACATCAGTGCAAAGAGTCCAACACATTTAAAGAAACAATCTTAGAACAATAGGTCGGCATTTTGGGAAAGACACTTTTTCACTTTCTTGCGAAGAGTTAGATGAGAAGATGATGCCACTCTCATGTCTGTACAGTGAATATATATATCTAACCCCTAACCCTAACCCTAGCTGGAGCCAGCAGCTGGTTAGCTTAGCTTAGCATAAAGGCTGGAAGCAGGGGGAAACAGCTAGCCTGGCTCTATCCAAAGGTAACAACATTTTCAGAATATGACCTAATTCACATGTTATATCTCGTTGGTTTAATCCATACAAAAACTGAAGTGTAAAAGTTGTATTAAGTCTTTATGCTAACCGGCTGCTGGCCTATATGAGAGTACTATCGGCTTCAGAGCTAGCTAGAAACAGCTAGCCTGGTTCAGTCCAAAGTAAAATAATCCACCTTCCAGCACTTCTTAAGCTCAGTAATTACCAATTGATTTTTTTTTTGCTGTACAAAAACCGCAGTGTAAAAATTACAATTAAGCTAAGGTAGCTGGTGGTAGCTTCATATTTACCATGCAGACATGAGAGTGGTATCTTCAAAAAAGCTAATAAGCATGTCAAACCTTTCCTTTAAAGCAAAAGTGACTAAGACTCCGAAGAGTATCATGGAGCTGTGAGCTTTTAATTTCTAGCAAATCCAGGTGCTCAAACCACTTCAAAACCCCACTGAACATCCCATTTTGTTGCATGCAGTAACTCGACAGCCTCACATGCTTGACAAGACAATAACGTCTCGTTATTGTCCATGGCTACATTTGTCTTACTGTAGCAGCCTTGTTTTGGCTGTTATGTGTGCCTGCGGTTAGTACAAAGCGAAGGAGCTCATATCCCCAAGGCTAGCATTTCTAAGTAGGCACAGACTCACACTGGCGTTCTTGAAATGTTTGGAGGTGAGAACTTCTGCAACACAATCCGTCTTTGAAACCATTCTGTTGCCATTTCTTGAACAGCATAAAAGAAATATGAGCATGTTTGATGAGCACATTGGGTATTTTTGTATTCGCAGTGTGGTTTGTCTTTGGAAGTTTGCATGCCCTCTGATGGGTGCAGGAAAAAAGAAAATCAGCCATGAGAAACTGGGTCTGACACTGAGGTGGATTTCAAAGGTGGATTCTTGTAGATATAATGTGAAAAGATAAGAATTTAAGAATGCAAGAAGAAAGGCAGGACAGTGGCAGGGTAAAATAAAAGGATGGAAAGGTTGTAAGAAAGGAAAGAAGGAAGGAAAATGCATACAAAGCGATGAGGACAAAAACAAGTCCTCACGAGGACCACATTTGGCAGAAAGCCTGGTAATGGTGGGAGATTCCTGATTGTTGGCTCCACTGAAAGCAGCGAGATTTCACAGAGAGCTGGACAGATATCCATTGGCTTGGCTTCGTGGCATTTGCCATGTCGAGTCTGACAAACACACAGACAGAAAATAAGCTGTGAAGTAAATAAATCAATCTGCTGAAATACCCATCGCTTTCTCTCTCTCGCTCTTTCTCTTTATATGACATACCCAGTGAATCACTGAAGCAGATTCTGTGTGAGCAAAGATGTCATATTCCATCTCACTGGGCATCAAACGTACCCTGGAGTCGCACACATGTAAATAAGAAGCGCAGAACCTGACGTTCTGTTTGTGTGGAACATTCAGGCCTGTGTGCCCCTCTCTCTCTCTCTCTCATCTCTTACAGCAGTGATATGTAGACCCTATTACAACATGTAAATGACCCCCTACTGTGCAATCTAGGAGTACGATATGACATACATGCTCAAATGTGCGGAGCAGAAGTTATATATAGTATAAGAGCGTGTGTGTGTGTAATGCCGCTCAACCTAATACCTCTTCTTGATGTGTGTATGTATGTGTTTGAACATGTGTGCATTATGCATCCATATACTGTATTTGAGTTAGATTCAAGCTGTCAGAGTTAGACAGATGCTGTCTTGCCTTTCTATATGGCAAGTCACATGAAGAAGAGGAAATTCTTTGGACCAAAACGTACACTCAGTATAAATAACACATATATAAAAGAAAAGCCAAAGCTCACAAAGCCCATATTGAAATAGTTACCACTTCCTAATAAGGCATACTTATAAAGGGGTTTTTAGTAGTTTAGTGGTAGGTGCACCTACCTGGAATATGTTTGTTTTTCTAGAAATCTCTCTGTTTCTGTTTTCTTTCGATGACAGGTCCAACTCTGTTGTCAGGAAAGCAATATCCAAAAGATGGAGCTCTGAAGCAACAAAGTGCCCTAATTGCTATATTGGCTATGACAGCCTTGTTCTTTTCTTTCATCACCAAAACACTCCATCAGCCTTTTCTCTGTCCTCCCACTATGCACTCATCTCTCCTCTTCAACATTTTGTCCAGTGACAACAGTGAAAAATGGCCAACCTTCCCTGAATTAGAAAAAAAATCTATTTCTCTGTTTCTCTGTCACAAACACAGACACACTCACATACATTACATTATTACATTATACACGTGCATTTAATGATTCTGTGATGTGCCCATTTTCCCTCATCTTCCACTCTGCCCACTCTGACCCCACCCTAAAAGCTGGAGGTCACATATTCATTTTAAATAGTTTCTCTTCCAGCCGCGGTGGCACAAAAGAAATGAAATCAGCGTTATTTTTTAGGAAATAAAACATGTAGTTTCAGAAAAGTGAAACCTTGGGAGGATGAATGACATTGAATTTTTCAACAATTCAAGCCATTGTCTCCCTCTCCCTGGGGCCCTGGCCTGTTACATGTTGCATTTAAGCACACGGGTCAATAAAGGTAATTGATAAACTCTCATATGGATATAGTGATGAATGAAGGATATTTCTGGTGCAATGAATTAAACTACCTCTGGAGCCATAAACCCCCACCTAATGGGAATAAGTATAAACTCATTCTCCATAGTCAATGCCATACAGTGTCACAGACAGGTATCTATACGGCTGCGTTATTGGTCCATCACTTACACTTTATGAGCACCTCAGAGCTGAGGCAGAAATGGTGTAGCACCAGTGGTGGACTAGTCAGATTATTGGCAAGCCCAATGATTTGCCCCAGGTGGCATCAATCTTCTTCAAGTCAGATCTTTATGGAATAAACTAACAAAGATGCCTTATATTGGTAAAGAGAAAAAAATCTAACATAAGATGTTTGTATTTGCCTGATCCAAGTCCATGTAACAGGGGGCCAAAGTCTTATATAATAGATATTAAGTGAAAATGATAGCAGCATTTTTAATATAAAACATCATGAATTGCTTATTTTTATCATTAATTATATTTTTCTCCTTAAAAACAAATAGTTATTTCAAAAGTACCATAACAATATCTTTCATCCCTATGCACTAGTGGACATATCAAAAAATGCTACCCTCTGGTGGTTAAACACACACAAACAAACACACTGCTGTATAAATTCCACAAAACTGAAATGATCTTTAATGTAAAAAACAAACAACAATTTCACTTTTTAACAACATAAAACAAGTAAACATGTCACAAAGGAGGTCCTTACATTACAACCATGCCAACATAAGCACTGATAATAACATTTTGATTTCAACCCTTAGTGTTCAAAATACATTCAATGGTGCAAAACCCATAATCATAGTAATAAAAAGAAATACTTTGGCATCAGGAGAGGAACTTGTAGCTTATTCACATATTCAATAGCAATTTTTCTGCATTACAAAAAGAAACTTTTGTGTAGTCAAGAGACCTGATATCACAAAACTGTAGACTGACATTATACGACATAGAAATGACCCTTTCTCAGTGGTGGTGGCACGTGCACATTTCTACGTGAATCACCCCATTTTGCTTGTTTTATTTCGGGTCATGGTAACCTGTGTAACAGATAAAATAATATAGAATATGATAAACATTCACTCAGGAAAACAGCCCTCTGATTGAGGTTTCATATGTTCAAACCCCCGCCACTGTAGAAAATCACATGAAGAACTATTCCAAAAATCCTTTACATAATCACTTTAAACTGAAATTATTTATTTTTCCTTGCATGTTCTCTGAAATGACACCTCTTCCATCTTGTTGGAAAAAGTGTATACATCTCTCATAACGGGCCCTGCTGAAAGCCTTTGTCCAGTTCTCTTTTAATAAGAGTGTTTCACAAAGTTCTATAAATTCTCCAATATGGAAAGTCAAAGCTACTCTTCCAAACGTTTGCAGATATTTAGCACCATGACAAATATTCACCTTTAGTCTGTAACCAAAGGCACTGAAAGGAGAAAAGTATGGAAGAGACGAGATGCTTGCTGGTTTTAAAAATCCAAGATGTCAGTAAAATATAAAATGCTGTGAAAGTCTGTAATAGAAACACCTGGGGAAATAAATCCCCAATCATGTATACAGCTGTAGTAAATATTTTGCTCTGCTAAGTTCAGTACTTTGCTACAAGACCGACTGGCCTTCATGACATTTACAGTCGATTTCAGGCATTTACATCACGCTCTTATCCACAGCAACTTAAAAGAGGTAAGCAGTTATTAGTCTCAGTCTGAGGCAATCCCTAAACTGTCTGTTTACCAAGATAATCTAAAAGCTCCACTCAGTTGTCCACAAAGTAGTCTACGCATCTTCGGACAACTCGTGTTCATGGTTTTTTAACACTTTTCACTGCATTTGTTTGTATATCAGTCAAAAAACCTTGCTTTGAACAGCAGGCTTCAGCTTGCAAGATTACAAGTTGTCCTTGAGCAAGAAACTGGACTTGGACTGGAGTCACAATTAGCACTGTTCCTTGTCTTCAAAGTTCCTGTTAGCCTCTGTTCCATCATTGTGATTCATTACTGTCACCGTCCATGCAAGGCCTTCCTGCTGATGCTCGCCAGGCTGTGTGCCAGTCTCTTGGTGAAGAGCGGGTGGGATTTACCACAATAAGTGTGTGTCGTCTTCAACAGTTCCCCTTCTAGAGGATCCAACAGAGAAGTCACTGGGTCCGCACCAAAAGAGTACTGGAACGACAAAACAATCCATTGGTTAGATTTGGTGTGGTTAAATTTGCACAGATGTTCTGGAGATAAATCCCAAAGCACTGTATATTCATTTTGAGAAAGATCCTCAATTTGAATGTACTGATCTTACACATTGACACATTAACGCAAAGCATTGTGATAGTGCTTTAAATGTGCAGAATAGACACTTAATGTGCTGAAACAAGGAATTGTACTGAATATAAAGGCAGACTCATAGTATGAAGGAGACTTTGGTGTATCCACCTGGTCTTCCTGTCTCTCCGTTTCTTCAGAGAGCTGAAACACGGCGGTGGTGGTTGTCTAAAGCTTGGAGGAGTGGGCTTAGAAACATAAAATGAGCAGCTGAAATCCCAAACTACTGTCAAACCCCCCCAAGGACAGTTCTTAACCCCCTACTGTTCCAGTGGAATTGATCAGATTCCCTCAGTAAGTAAGCAAAGTGGTGCTTTGGGCAGCATTTGGGCAGGGAAGATATCTTTCCCTGGATAAATTAAAAACTAAATCCGCAAGGCACTCTCAACTCAGATGGGACTCCACATCTAATCTGATCGGTCAGCCGGGCAAAACATAAAGCAGTCCACGCTGTCGGAGTCAGTTTTATACTATAGGCTTACCGTCCAGTGATAACCAGGGATTACAGAAGAAATTTCATGTCTTCCCAATAATGAAGGAGCCTTTACAACGCTCCGAGGAAATCAAAGGGGAATTACCATTTTTAATGCCAGCTCATTTGCTTGCAGTTGGGTCCCTGATATTGGGTCACAAAGAGAATGACGTTTTTATGAGCAGAAACACACACACACACACACCCGCCGGTCATAAAGTTGCATTTACAGTTGGTGTATTGATTTTGTGTGGCTGATGGGGCACTGTTGGTGTGCAGACCCCAACTCTAAACGTACCGTCGGCTGTAAAAATTTAACTGCTGCTTGCTGGGCTCAGCTTCTTGCAGCGGAGGGAGGGAAGAGAGGCTTTATGACGGACAGACCGCCGTGGTCTGTTTGAGACACAGACAGGGAGGAGCACTGCCGTTTGTATTCCCATTCCTTTGTGTGCAGATACAGGGCATGGACACTGATTTACATACATTTGTCTTCAGTTTATTAAGAATATTAACTGCTATGAAAAAAACCTAATTTTAAAGATAGAATGAATTACTTGTTGTGACATTAACAACAGATAGATATAGGCCTAAAACTGTTTTTAGAAAGTAATTTAGAAAGCAAAAATGCTACGGTCCCAGGCTCTCAAATGTGACGATTTGCTTTTTTTCTCCATTTTAAACAATTGTAACATGAATGTGTTCGGGTTTTGGACTGCTGGTCAGACAAAACAAGTAATCTGAAGATGTCACAAAGCGCTCTGAGACATTTTGATGACTGTTTTCACTATTTTGTGACATTTTATAGATTCAAAGATTAACCAGGAAGGATTAACAAACAATGAAAACAATCATTCATCGTAGCCCAGTTTATCAGCCTTTGTCTTACTGTGGCCATGACTACATCCTTCACTTGCTGATATTGGCCTTTTGGTGATGTGTAGGGCATTTTTACCATTTGAAGTGGGTGGGCATTTTGTGAATTTGGTGGACAGAAAGCTAGCTTGTGGCTGCTTAGCACAGGTAAGTTATATCAACAGGAATCATGCAAAAGAGTGAAAACGCAGCAGACATTTTGATATGTGACAGCAGGAAAAGCACAGGTGTTAATGATAATTAATGATGATGGCTTAATGATGGCTGAATTCCATGTTGCTGCTAAAGTTTCAGGGTCCTGGTACTGTGTATGCCGGTTCGCTGTCACTCTGTCATATAAAACAGAGCCATCTATAATGTTATTACAGCTGTCCTGACCTAAGTCCAAATGTCTGCGGTGGATGAGGCATTTTTCAGACCCTGTCATTCCTCTCCTGTCCTCTAGCTGTCCGCCGTGTGTTTCCCGCCTCAACCCCCTCATCTGACCAATCACCTGATTACACACCTGCTCCACATTGGTAATCAGCCCCAGTATATATGTTTTCTCCAACCAGCGCTTAACCTTTTGCCAGATTGTCTCTGGCTCTGCCTAAGAATCCCAGAAGCTGCTCTTTTTAGCCTGTCCTCTGTTGACGTTTGCGTTGTGCTCAAGCATATTAGATAAAGAGTTGAAACCTGTTGTTAACAGTCACATTTAACTCAGGTTGGGAATTGTAGAGTTGAGCATAGGACTGCACAGTGCTTGATGTTGGGTCATTGCTTCTGTGCCTGTTGTCTGTGAGAGCAAATAAATTCATGTATGACTGAATATCTCCTATTAACTGTTTTAATTCAGAATTGAGTAAAAAGCAAGTCTCACTGAGTCTTCTTTCCTGCACCAGTTTTCTAAACCCTCACACTTTAACTGAGCTGCCAATGTAGTACCGTAGTACACCATAACACTATACAGATAGCCTGAGGTTCTGCTGCAGACAAACAAGCAAACTGATGAAATGGTCCGTACAGTGAGATGAAACGCACTGAGGATCAATCTATACCCCTCCATCCTCCTGGCAAACCAAACTTAATAACATATCTATGAAAGTGTCAATACCTACATAGACTATTGGGAAAACTGTGCATGCCATGGGCCCTTGTGTGGGGGCTCATGCTCACTTGTATCAGCATATACAATACAGGTACATGTGTGTCTACTGCTGTAATTGATCCTGTCCTGTAAAGCTGCAGTTTTAACTGCAGGCCACGGATATGGTATGGATCCGCCATCGCTCTGATCTACGTTCAATGCTTTGTTAATAGGAAAGCAATGAGACTCCCAATGTTGATGTCTTCATTAAGTAAATGCCAGTCGTGTCGTCAATATCATTACACTGCTGGTAAACAACCCATAAACATCCTCACGGGGGAAATAAGCTTTCACTCCATCCTTCTGGAAATGGTGGAGATTTGTGTTTTCCGATGCAGACAATCTGGTGCCACTAACACTTTAGGGTGTTTGGGGTTGGCGCCAATCCAAAATCTCATCTAGGAGGGTAAAGAAACAGGGCAGTGGAGGAGAGCAGGTGTGTCACTGGGGTTATAAAAGGGCTCCTTCCATCAGATGTTGCACTAAATTACACCTACAACACTTTGAAAAGGCTCACCAGGCTCTTTTTCTTTTTTTTTTTTAACTTTGGTGTACCCAAGAGACCTTTTTAACAGTGTGCACTTACTATACTATTGTATAAAAACTTATCATAACAAGAAAGCAAGTGTTTTCAGTCAAAAAAAGACTGAGCTGCTAGATGGACTGCTAGATACCTTTGCTCCTCAAGCATAAATATCTGCCTGTATAATGTCTGTGAGTTGTTAGAACACAGTCTGGGACAAAGCCTTTGAAGCCTCAGAGCTTTTCTGTTAATATTTTAGATCATTGACCATTTTTTGGTTATTAAATTTAAATGTAGAGGAACTGCGCACATCTTGATATGATGCCTTGTTATCTACATTTGGTCTGCAATAATTAGAAGAGAAATAGATGCATGGGCAACTTCAAGAGATTCTCTCAAGTTTAGCACAAGTCTGTGATGAAAACAGCCAAAATGAACAATATAAAGTTATGAAAAGATGAATGGAAGAGCAGTTAATTTTATGCACTTAGGGCAACATTAGAGAACATTAAAGCAGATAAATCTTGGCAGTTGATGCGCCAGCTGTTGGAGTTCAGTGTTAAAACAGATCATTTTAATGTCTTTTATTTCCTTTCTTGTAGAGACAAATGTATTTTACTGTTGCTATTTTTTCTGGACTGAACAGTGCACAAATCCCACTGTGGCCAATCCATGTTCTGGCTGAACATAAAAACAGGCCTATATTGGATACTGTCACTGCATTCACAAAGCCTCAATATGGACAAGTGTATTCAAGCATCTATCATACACTAACAAACACAGACACACAAGGCATGCCCACCTTTTGTATGGCCTCGTAAACAGCCCTGAAGGCAGGCTGCTTGTGGTCGTGGTAAACCCCTCTGTTTCCATGTAGTATGTAGATGCCGTCTTCCTCAGCCGATGCGCAATTACTGCCATAGATACAATGATCTGGACGATAATTCCACTGGCACGGAAACTCCAGCAAGCTCTCTGGGAATGGAGGTGCACACACACACACACACACACAAAAACTTTAGTCGAGCTACAAAGTGGGCATCCTGTAGACTTTGACGAGTATGATAAGCTAATGTCTGACTTTTAAAAAAGTACATTTGGACAGCCAATAACAATTAATCCCTCTTCAATTTGTCTTTGTAGGCTCAAAGCAGAATGTATAAATGTGTACAGTTGTGTGTATACAGTACATGCTATGTGTGCAGCCTTACCAGGGTTGTGGTGGAAAATAATATTAAGAAGGTCCTGGTCTCCCCAGGTTATGTTGAGTTTATATTTCTGAAGTAGGGGCATCAGCAGCTCCTCCCAGCGCAGCCCCACAGACGTCATGTCATTCTGTCAACACAGACGTTTATAGAATACAGTCAAAAAGATGCCTTTGCTGTGTCGGGATGTTGTTAAGTGTTGGCAGCTTCAGAACGCAACAGGATCAGATTGAATTCTTTCACAGACCTTAGTCTGCAGCAGCAGGAGGAGGACATCTTGTGGCCAATAAAAGTAATACACTAATAAAGTAAACCCAACAACACAGCGTTCAGCCCTACCTTAAAGAACACGTTCCTCATCCTTGTCATGTTCATGAGCATGACCCCGGAGTTGATGCCCGTCCTGCCATAGAAGGGGTGGCGGGCAAAGCGGTTGTACCAGGCGATACGGGGCTCCTCGTGCTCCGGGGCCATAGCAGCCAGCTGGGAGGAATTAAACTGGGACAGGAACGCCCACAGGTGGTCTACAGGCTGCAGGAAGAGGATGTCTGAGTCGACGTACACGATCGAGTCGATGTCCTTTAGAATCAGCTGCACAGATTGAAAAAGACACACAAAGACAGATGTCACTTAGAATATTAATGATGCGGATGCTCTCCAGTGTTTTGAATGGTGCATACAGCTAGTATCTTTTGCAGTTGCCTTACTGGGGATTTTCCTCAGGCTAACAGAATAAGACATTCTCTATCTTGTGTAAAGGTGAACTTCAATGATTTGGAAACATTTCACTACAGTGCTCCTAAACATATAAAGGCAAAACACAGTTATATATATGTGTATAAGTGAAATTGGTGACTTGTAAAATTTGGCAAATTAAATGGGTATTTTACAGCTACCAATCCCAATTTTAATGGAGTATTCAAGCATATTTTCCAATTCAGAGCTCCAGAGTTTTCCAGACCTTGATTTCCTAACTTGGGTTATGTTTTGTCTTTTAAAAGAACTGTAAAAAGTTGGTTCTCATGGTGAAGCGTCTTATCTCTATAAGAAACTCACAGGTAAGAAGAGCCTCTGTGAAGCGCAGGGTTTGAAGAGTTTCTTCCACTCGGCTGAGTTCTCACTGGGGAAGCTGATGGAGTAGACTGAGTAGTTGAACCTGGAGTGAATAAAACCAGGCCACGACTCCAGCTGGAACACAGATAACACATTAAATTGCTAGTAGGGACAGACATTATAGGATTTTTCCCACATATTTCCTACTCACAGCTTCCATGAAGCTGGTGTGCAGCTGATCTTCAGCGAAGATGTGCAGGGAGAGGCGCTTGACGCTGAAAAGCACAGCAGACTTGATCATGGTGAGAGTCTCCTCCTGCCTCTCCCCACAGGCCACCACGGCCAGGTGCATGGGAGGTTCAGGTCTGCTCTCAGGGCCGCCACCACCCGCCTCCGCCTGACCCCGCTGACGCATGATGTACCTGAGTGAGAGGATGGAGAGTTGGACAGATGTTATAATAAGTGAAGTTACCAAATTTAGGAATATGGAGTAAGTAAAAGGATTTAACAATCCCAAAGCACTCTGAATACGAAGAATAATAAGCTTGTAATATTGTATGGCGAGCACCTAGGCGTTTTGACAAAAGGCTTTATCAGGGAGGCGTAGGTGTCAGCCATTCTTTTTTTAGCATTTGTTGTGATCCTTGATGCCAAAGGGCACATGCTATGAGTGTGACTTTTTAAAAATACTCTTTACCTATTCTCTATAAAGCAAAAACACTGTTTTCTCTTTTTTGTAAAAAGATTACTGAAATACATCAACATCAGCATTATGCCATTTTAGCAAATCCTTGAGTCTGCCACCCCTGCATTTCACTGCATATATTGAGAAATATGAGTATGTGACATAAATCCTTGAATTGAAAACATGTTTTATTATGTTTACTTTTAAGAACATTTTCTTTTGTCTTAAATTACTCAGATTAGAGTTTGGCTGTGTGACTAACTACACCAATATGTCTTTGTCTGGTATAAACTAGAGTTGAAGTCAAGTCTGTTTTTAAGCAAAAGTACCCATCATTCTCTGGTTCCAGCATCTCAAACGTGACAAGCAATTTGAAGATAACACTTCAGGGGGAACTTTGGGGAATTTTTTTAATCTATTGTCTGACCATTTCAAATTAATGGAGAACTTGATAACATGTTTATTATGTTGTAGTATACGGATTTTATTTTGACTCACTGGACCTGGTCTTGACTACAGCCATGATGGCAGCCATGGTTGGTAAGCAGAAGACAACTGTTTTTTTTCTGGATTTGCAAATGTATCATACATTAAACATTCCAGTAATCACGTCACATGATGAAATATGCATTTTCCATATGTTTTAATTTGATGTTTTTTCTATCAGATTTTTACAACGAAAATTTGCCAAAATGTAAGGCAGGTTTGGACTGTGGGAGACATGGACAGTTCTTCGTACAACTGTATCTACAACTTTAGTAACGTCTTAATTAATCTCAGAAGCAACAGGAAGGCTGCACGTGAAGTCACACACCTGCCCAAGTCTCGCGTAATTACTGTCTTCAACCACAGAAAGATATAACTAGCGGTATATGAAGTGTAGGCTATTTTGTTTGCACTGAGCCGTTGAGTCAGTCAGCGTCACATTCCTATACATCAAAAGTGTGGTACAGAGTAGATATCTACACCTGTACCCACGCTTATCGTATAACATGTAATTTTAACCCCAAGTTTTACCCCGTTAAAGCAGGAAAGACCCGAAAACCCAGTCCTACCTATTGTACCAGTGTGGGCTTTGGGGCCCAGTTTTGTCCGCGGCCCCTCGCCTGCCTCCGGGGACTCTCGGTGGGATGAAAACCCTCTTCGGTCCGTTTCCTCTGACCGGCACGTCCGAGTAAACCAGCTTACTGTAAACATACAAGCCCGAAAACACGGCAAACACTGTGCACAGCATTAGTGCACGAATGTAACGCCGCATTATGGAGTTTGAAAACGCAACTCGGAGCTAAAGTCATGACACAGAAACTAGCGGATAATAATAACTGTAAATCTCAACGTAACGGTAGCGCACTTCCGGTCAAAGTTTCGAAAATAAAACTTATCAGGTGTGGCAGTTACGTCCTCTGGTGGTCATGTTAAAGCTCTGCAACTCTTTTCCCCACATTTCTTACTAGTCAAGCTTTGGAGCTATTGTAGCTTTATTTACTTATTATTTGTCTGTTTCATCTGAAAGAATGAGATAATGTCATGTCCAGTGAGACAGATTGGTAAAACTATATAAGATTACACTCAAATTAACAACTTAATGGCTCCACGGCTGTCACACTCACATCAGATTTTTGGTGTTTTTGACCATACAGTATATTATGCCTATGCTTATATTTCGGCTTTTTTAAATTTTTGGCATGTTTGATACATTATATTTTTGTTTAGATTTTATACATTTCACACACCAGAAACCTTACCTTTTCTGTCTAGAAAGAACATGTTTATGAGTGGTTCATATTACAGCATGTCATTTAAGGCATGTCTGCTTTAAAATAGGGGTGGGGTAGAATAAGTTTTAAAAAATCATACATTGGATAACAAGATTGCTTAGTCAGTGTGGTCATTTATGACTCTTTAAAACTCATTTGTGCACTGTCAAATGTGGGATTTGTTATTCAAATGTTGTAACTAATCATGTTAATGCTTATGCTTGTGCTTGCATTGCTCAGATATCTCTTGTGTGCTGTGTCACTCTGGTTCTTGAAGACTATGAGGGAAGGAGAAACTATTTGCTATGACCATTTTCTTTAGCTCACCTCCTACAAATTAAACAATTTTGACATTTGATAAATGTATTCGAGTACTCCTGAAAGCTGTATATTGTAATACTTTCATGAAAAGCTCTGATACTTAGTGTGGTGTAAATTAGTTTCTGTTCACCCACCGCCCCTTCTCACCTTTTTAGGAGTAGATTGTGTGCTTTTATTTTGAAGGCGCTGACAAATTTCCGGTCGTATCTCTATTCAAACCGTTTCACTTGATGCACATCATGCAACAGAAGCAGGAGTTCGGGACCCTAAATGGGGGAAGGGTGGGAGCTATAAGCACAGTTGATTCCTCCCGCTCCATCCCCCCGTCAGGCTCCGTCTGCAGTAACTTTCAATTGCTTTCACCTCTGAAAAGACCCATTCATGGCTTTAAGTGACTAGTCGTCTTTATTGAGGTGGCTCCACTAGACAACAGACCTGAACGTGCAACTGCATTTTCATCTAGTGTGGGAAAATTAGGTTAGTGACCAATGAAGTGGTTAATTAATTATTGTGTAAACCATAGCATATGCTTATTACTACTGTACGTCTATACAATTATGTCATGAAGATTTCTGACCCAACTATTAGGCTACATGGGTGGGGGTATGCATAGTTTGGCATTATAAACTGAACCTGCATGTAGCCTACTGTGTTGAAGATAAGCAGCAGTTATTAAGTCGTTTACCAGGTGGAGTAAAATTGTGTCCATAAAAAAAAAGACTTTTTTTTTTGTTTGAATTTTCTTATTCAGACATGTAATAAACAAGTCACACATTTGAAAACAACTGAGCATGGCAAAGCAAAACAAAACAAAAAATATCAACAAGTGACACCAACATATTTTTAAGTGTCTTTCCATTTTTGCCACAGCCAAATAACAAATGTCTGTCCGAACAGTTCTCACGAGTCCACACACCTAGTCCCAGCTAGTGCAGCGAACCTATGAGAATACGTCTCTGACACATTAAACAATGCTAACAAACTAAGAGACATTAGCCTGTCCCACAATATACCGAGACCATAATATTATCATGCCATGACAGTTCTCAGGATCTGTGCTAAAATGTTAAAGTAAAAATCTTGACAATAACACTGGTATGATGGATAATACAACCACATCAAAACATTGTAGTACAATATTTTAGAAATATCCATTTCTACAGGTTCTATAAGTTATTGTGTAGTTAGGTTGATCTATAGACGTTCTGCTGGGAGTTTAGTAGATTCTAAAGACCCCCCCACTTTGCTACATCAAAATGGAGGAATTTAAACAGTTTCTCAAGTCCATCACACCGCAGGCCGTCACCTGTACAGCTGATGAATGTGCATGTCCAGAAGTCGAAGCTCTTTTTCTGTTGTACAAGCACCATGCTGTATCAAGACCGGGTCCACTGGGTGGGGGGTGGGGGGCAGAACAGTATGAGCACCCTCTGGTTTCCCACTGTGACGCGGAGCAGGTACAGCCCTGTATGTGCAGCAGGGATTAAAAGGAGAATACCGGTGTCGTTTACAGCTACGGCCCCTTAACTACCTTCTACATTTAGTTGACAATTCCTCAGTCATTGTGCAATCGGCTTTTCTTTTTGCGTCTCTGAAACAAACTTTACTGTCATAAACCTGGCTTGAAATTAGCACGAAAAATAAATGCAGAAACATGATGATATGAGCCAACAACTTTTTGAAGAATTGTTACCGTATTTGCGTAGATGTATCTCATTCTGTGGGAGTCATGTGATTGACAGTAACCATAGTGTAACATTACCATGGAGGATGTCAGTGATTGGTGACACGTTTTGTCTACATCGTGTATTTACAATGTGACCATGACAAAAGTTTCACGTCGACTGTAATTCATTACAAAGCTTGGATCATTCTTACAGCTGCATTAAGTGATTCTTTTGATAGCATGAGGGTACAGGAAGACTGCAAACTCAACTCAAAGAAACAAAGCCCTGAGAGACAGATTTTAGCCGTTATGGCTAATATGTTAGCAATGTTTTGCCTATTTGCATATCTAGCAGACATATGCCAATGTACATTAAGCATCCCTTTGGATTAGTGTTGCTGGCCTTCTGATCAATATTAGCCCAACTTTTAGCTCTGGCTTGGTCTGTACTTGGCTAGTAGCTAGTTAGTTAGCTAGTGGCTGGTAAACACTTTTTTCACCGGCTAGTAGCTAACTTCAGTCTACTGCGATTTCATGCTGGCCAGGTAGTGCAACAACAGCTTGTCTGAACTGGTTTGCTGGACATGGTCTATGGTTGGTGTATGTGAGGGTCAGAAAACCAAAACAATGACCTAAACGCTGCATACAGCTGGAGAGTTGGTAATTCTCTACATGTTCAGCTTCACATTACTCAAATTCATTTGATTCTATGTTTATATCAAAAATATCACTTAATGCAGGTTTGTGGTTGATGTTAAACAAATGAAATTGATGTAAAACAGCGGTAGAGTCGATTATTGGCACAAACTGAAAACAGAAAACACCAGTATTATCCTTTAAAATCATATACTATACCTTCCTGCACCCTTTAAAAGAGGACTTTTATCAAAACCTGCCCGGTGCCTTTACACGGCCATAACAAGCATTACCTGAACTAAACAAACCTGCTCCACACATTACGCAAAAAAACACCAAATGGTGTCAGTAGGAGTACTGCTGCTATGCTGTGTCAAAAAAGTCACTCTACAGCAGAGGCAGTCCAGAAGTAAGAGCTCGGAGTATCAAGATCAGGAGCAAAGGTTCGCTGGGAGGTTGAAGGTTCAGTGTAGGGACACTGAGAGTGTGTAGTAGATGGTTCAGGTTCATAACAGGTAGGTAAAGACTCCAGACAGAGTCTGACAATTCCACATGGGGGAAGAACAGGTCACTCTGCCAGCCACTGAAGATGATGTCAAGGGTGGGGGCTGCACCTTTCCTTTTAACAAAAATATTTAAAGAAAGCTTGACATCTGAAGGAAACCGTACAGGACCGTACAGCTTGTCCAAACTGAAGAAGTTCCTCGTCAGAATAAAACTGTCTTAGTAAATATTCTAGTCGCGAGCTTTGGACAGCGTGTGGGATCCTTTCAATGACACCAATGTCCAAGTGGAAATGTAAACAAAAAACTTCGACGATGGAGCAAAAGGTGTTTCATATTGCTTTCTAAATGCAGAATTCCAGTGCTGTGGAGAATCTTTAAATTGATTCAAAATCACCATATCTGATTAATGGGCCACACTTTGAAATTTGAAATATCTAAAAGAAAGAAAGCAAAAAACGTTTTTTTGTCACTATTGTGCAGCTCTAAAGTAGAGGCAGGACGCTCCACTAGTGACCCGTGGACTTGCAGATGAGATGTGGGTGGGGGCCGGGGGAGGTTTTGAGGGGGTGGCTCAGTGGGACTCTCCGTTGACCGAGCTCCCCTCTCCCCGGGGTGAGGAGGAGCGGGAAAGCCCCTTCTCTGTGTTCTCTGAGCTGGAGCCGTTCTGGCTGTGGTGGTCGGCTGTGGATGCGGCGCTGGACGACGTAGCCGAGGTGGACGAGGGTTTGGCCTTCTCCTTAAAGTCCGTTATGATGACTGTCAGGTCCCCAACTGTCACCTCCAGGTGCTGGGCGCTGCTCCGGTCGATGTTTTTTAATCTGGGCCTGGTGAGAGAGCGGAAATGGTTGGGGAAAGTGAGAAACATAAGGAGAGCTGAGAAAGTATCATAAGACTATTTGTTTGACATCCTGCATGAGGTTTCGTATTAATCAGCCCTTGAACTAACGACAAACAAGTGCAAAATACTATCTTTCGATTTGATTTACCCAAGAGTGAAAAGCACCTTGATCTTTTTTGCTACAATGTCAATGAAAACTCCAAAGATCATCTTCCAGACATTGCTTTGAAATTTATTTCTGGTGTTCCCCACCCTCCTCACTTCTGTCTTTTGAAGTGCTTCATGAAATATGACAACAATCAACCTAACGTCAGGTGGCAACAGAAACACCATCTATAGTTTCTAGTGTTTATTCATGCATCCCTGTCTATTTCCTGTTGATCCCCTCCACCTCATGTCAGCTTGTTTACCTCATCTTCTTGTGACTGTTCTTCTTGAGCGCCGGCTCCCTGTCGCTCTTCTCCCTCTCTACTCTCTCCTTCTTATCCTTTTTGGGCTGCGAGGGCAACACAAACTGCTGTGTTACCTGCTGCTGCGAGACGAGCTGGGAGACGGGACGAGGCTTCCTGATCCGGGGAGAGGAAGGGAGGGGATTGGAGGGGAAGGAGAGACATAAAAAGGGACAGACAGTGTGGCAGATTAATGAGAGGGAAAATCACGGTGAACACATGGCTTCATGCTAGCGTACCACCATAATCAAGAGCCAATAATCACTGCCAGTGCTGGTTAGGGTGGTGCTGGTGAAGTGTTCTTAACGCTGGCAGCAAGTGGCAACACACACTGAGTGCGTTCAAAATAAAAACCCAGGATTCAGCCATCTGTGAGATATGTGGTATACCTGCACAGGCTTGTTTTTAGTGCTCAGAGGGATAAACATTGACAAGCTGAGGTCTGTTTTGGTGAACACAAAGATGTGATGGGGATTGGAAGTGTGCAAAATACGCTGAAAAATACTGGTTTCAGTACGGTTTTCTACTTGCGCGCTTTTATAAAACTAGAGGCTAACTCAGAGAGAAAGCCATGAAACTAAGAGTGGTGTGATGCTGTATGTAAAGACCTCAACTACAACTACAGTGTGTTTTTCCCCCTTTCTTTCCAAATGTGAAATGTCCAGTTCTCCTGCACTGCAGTCTTTGTCTCTTATAACTCCAAGGGAAGGTGGAAACCTGTGAAATCCTGTCACCTGCTGCTCAGGGGTATGATCCATTACCGGCTTCCCACCCTCGATCACTGTCAGTTGTGTTAGTGGCTTTAGTCAGAGTATAATTATATGTTCCATGATGTTTTTTTTAAGATTTTGATTTTAGATTATGTACAAACACACTTATGTTTTTACTGCCTTGGCTTGTTTCAAGCATCAAAAGTCGAGTCATAGTCCTTGGTTTGTTATTGATGACAGAGAACCAGAGTTCACTGATGGTAATGATTGTCTGATAAGTGAGGATGATGAACCTTCATACACAGGCTCCACAAAATACTAAAAGGCAAATCTCATATCAAGTATATCTCGGTGGAACACAGTTAACTACATGTTCCTCCTCACAGTCACATTTCCATCCTCTGTGAGAGTCTGCTCTGCTGTCTCATAAATGATACATTATGCAACTGGTCTGGCAACAGTTTGCATGCATGAAGGCTGTGATCGTGTTTCTGTGCAGAAGTGTGTTTGTGTGTGTGTTTTGGGGTTGGCAAGAGCCTTAGCCGAGAGGCGAGTGTGTTGAAAAGGCCATCTGTTGAGGAAGCCTACATATCTAGTGCCTGATTTTTGCACGCGCAGATTCACACATAGACACAGTTGTATGTATGAATGCACCACTGCACATCACAGCATGCAGATACTGCACCAAAAGCCAAAGTGATGTGTACGAATAAAAAAATTGGTGCACATGAAAACGTATGCATGCTTTTTATAAATGAATGCAATCAACAAGACAGCGCATACACTAAAGCACATTTAGGCACATGGCTGCACACGTACATGCATGCAAACGCATACACACACGCACACAGCAGTGGGCAGATGAAGCATGAGGGCTTGATGAGAACAGCGGAAGAGCACAGTGTGTTTTCTGAGCCCTGTTGAGCAGTCGTGTTTGTAATTAGAGCTCAAGAATTAACACAGAAAACAAATGCCATAAATCATCAGTCAGTTTCACTGTTTTCACAGCTTTTTATGAGTTGAACAATAGATCAGGACCTATGAACAATGGCCCGTCACATCATCGTCACGTATCTTAGAATTTAAGCTGAGCATTGCATTGATGCTCTTATAGTGTCACTCCAAAGTCTCTGCTGGTAACACTGTACACAACAGCTTAACTCAAGTGTCTTAACCTGTGTAGAAACTCTTCGAAAAGTATTGCAATTACAAAACATTGGCCTCCAGGTGCTTCATGAAAAATGTCCTTCTGCGCTTGCCTACTGTAATTATGAGGGTGTGATACACACAGTCCAAGTACAGACTGTGCAAATGTACTGGACTTGATAAAAATCCATCCACAAAATGAGCCCGAGCACCTGGCCAAGTGTTGCTGTGCAGTGCGCCACATTTTCGCCAAAAAGATCCTTGGTGGCCTATTTAGCTTAATTTAGAGGCTTCCACCTCATTTTCTACGAGGAAATATAGAAGCCAGGGCTGCTGGTCTGCTGTCTTGTTCTAAGGGCAAAGCTCTTGTTTAACGGTTCTGGGATGACCTAAATTGGGGCCCAGCTTCAAAGAGTCTCTCCCAGAGTCAGTTTTTCTTTTCCCCAAGTTATCATTGCCTTCACAGAACATACAGTGATGCTACCAAGGCTAGAGTGAAATGCAAATGGGTCTCTTGGCCTACATAACCGTCGGATAGGGAGGAGATGTAGAGATCCTCTAATATGTCTGTCTTGTCAGCACGACACTACAGAACTGCTGACACCTTTTTAAATAAAAGCAGAGGCCTCTCCACTTTTTACTGAAGCTCAGACACAAAACAGCGATCGTCACAACAGAGTCGGCTGTACTGCCCTCGGGCCAAATGTTACCAGCTTCCAAAAATAAAAACAAGATGACTGGCTGCGTCATTCAGAACCTCCTTTGGTTTATCTTTGAAGATTTCTGTTCAGGATGTCATTATGCGCTTATGTGGCTTGAGTGTGATTTACTGTATGTAATGAACGGATGAATTACTGCTGTCTCATTAATGCAGCAAATGCAGCGTATGTTTTGTTTGATGTGCGATCAAGAATAAATGTCACCTGAGGCTAATTATGATCTTTTCTATTGAAAACTAAAAGACTGGCTGTGCCTGAGAGCAACTGGGGGCGACATATAAACATATTTTGTACATCCTATCTTCTTCATGTATTACAATGGAGTAGATTTTCACTAATAGAGCCAGTTCAATAACCTGGAGGTGAAAGAGGAGACAGACAACATAATATTACGGTGAGGCAGGCCTAAACAGAGTTGCCTCTGTTAATGCAATCAGAAGCATATTATCTTAGCACTTAGGCCTTCGCTACTGGCCTCCATCTGGAAGCTGAGAGTGTGTGTGTCTATTGATTCCAACAGGAATTTCTGTGCCTAATGTAACAGCCTATTCTTTCTGACATTAATACTGCGTGTCGGAACTGTTATTCCAAACAATATTTGCTCCACTCATGCCATCTATTCTACAGCAGCTAATCCCACAATGGGAAATTAAGACATTACGAGGAGGGCTTAAACAAGCTGAATTCTATTTTATTGCAAGTGTGTGTGTGTGTGTGTGTGTGTGTGTGTGTGTGTGTGTGTGTGTGTGNGGGTTATAAAGAAAACAATGGATATTAAGATCATTCTTTCCAAAGTGCAAAGTGAAAAACACTCCACCAAACAAAATAAACATCATTTTCGCTTTCAACCTCTCCAGCTCCCAATCTTTGACAGCTTTTGCTTTTAACCGCAAGCTAAAGACAAAGTCATCCTATCCTGCAGACGGGAGGGGCTGGAGAGTACAAATGCGGCCACTGATCCCCTCACACATTTCATTGACAGGGGAACTCTGGCTGACCCCTTCGCAAATATGTCAAACACACACACAAACCCACACACACCATATCGCTATCTCTCTCTTCCTCCTTCTGATGCACCCACTGATCTCGCACTCCTCCACCTCTGACCTGTGCTTGAAAACAGAAAAAAAAAGTTTCAGGAACCAACCCTACCCTCTGCTCCTGATTTGGTCACAATCTGATCGTAAATGTTTGTACATAACGAATTCAGTAGGTGGTCAAATTGTGACTCAGGGATGGTTTGGCAAGACCGTCAAGTCTCTGCCACAGAGGACAAACGGGTCTTCAACACCACAGCTCACAGAGTCGCAGCAAATGACACAGATGGTGTGGTAGTATGTCTGAGCCAGAGTCTGTTTATAGACAAATCATAATAACCTTTATAAAAGGACAACTATGAGTGGTCTAGTCTACTAAGACGCCCAACAGCTTTGTGACAATGCATTTTCCAAATAATCCATTGGGATTTTTAAGTGGGTTATTTAGCCTAAAACGTAGGATTTTCTCAACCCATAGAAGCAAAACTTCTTCTTCAGTTTATCTGAGAAAACTACATGAGAGATACATGGCTTTAATTTGACAGCAGTGTTAAAAGAGTCTACATTTTCTAACACGGTTACTCACAATTCTTCACAGACCTTGTGAACATTTTGACTGAGAAGTACTTTCTACCAAAGTACGCCCACCAACTGTTTTATCTCCACGCTTAAAAGGAAAAAGCCACTCAAGTTTTATAATGTTTTTGGGTGGACAGACTGACTAATAAAACTGAATGCTGGTGCTGTAACAAATCTAAGACCTCCACTGCAGGGGAGGTGAAGTGTTTGTGCCAAGACAGAAAGGTCCATACAGATGAGATGCACTGATGGTGCAGTATTTTTCTAAAAAACAAACAAACAAACAAACAAAAAGTGTCTTGCTTTCAAAGTCACGTCTTTAGCTTTAGTCTTTTATTTTGAAAAAATTTCAAAGCTCAAAAAGGTGTCTGTAGTCCTGGCATTTGCTCTTTAAAACATTGAACTATAATGCGTTACAGCTAAAAGACACCAGTACAGAATTCTGCAGATGTTTGGACTGCTTGCTAACATTTGTTGAGTACATTGTGTGATGAGCAAACAGCCCACAGGACAGCTGATGGGACTGAAAATAAGCGCCGGTGTGTGCTTCTATAAACACATCTCCTCTCACTGTTCTGTGATGATTGTAAGATCATTGTGAAATAGCTCATTTTATGCCCTGTTGAACACTCTCTCGATCTAGGTGTGTGTGTGTGTGTGTGTGTGTGTATGTGTGTCAGGTTTTCTATCAGCGGGCTGTAGGCTGCTCCTGGGAGCTCCTCCAACCCGATGATTAATGTCTCTCCCTGCCCGGACATGCTACCAAAATGTGTGTGTGTGTGGAAGAGAGAGAGAGAGAGACAGATGGCTCTCCACGTCCTGTGGTTTATGACACCTTCTACAGCCCGCTAGCCACACTATACCACATTCTCCTCTCTCACACAGGTCCGCCTACACACACACACACACACACACACACACACACACACACACACACACACACACACACACACAGAGCAGTATGTCATGCAACAGTGTCACCACAGTAATTACAGGCTTATCACGTAGCCATAATCTTGAGCCACAGTGACGCGATAACAGCCAGCTTCATTGTCCCTGGTGTACACTCAGTGTTTGTATGCTGTGCGAGCGCTGAAACCAGTAACCCACACGACTGAGCCAACTGTGTGGCTTATAAGAGGATGTAATCATTTAGATGGCATGATCAAACATTGATTGGTGATATACGGTCTGTTTTACACATGTGATATCTGTATATAAACTGTATCAATCATTTTACTTACATTTTATTAGTCGCAATAATAATGTCAGTTTCTCATATACATAACATCTTGTCACTCTCACTTGCAGATCAAACTCATAAAACCTGTTTATCAGCATTTGTTGTAGCCTGTTCTAAAGATCTCGTTTGATATAATCACTCATGGCCCAAGAACTGTTCCAAAATTGAAGAACACACACATGCAAAAACATCTGAAAATGGTCTACTTTTCTGAGGATGTACGTGACGCAACATTTAGCTCCGAAGGTGCTACAAAACAAACTCCAGCATTGTGATTAGTAGCGCTTGAGGTGAATGAAAACACATGACTCTAAAGGCGAGAGTCAAATGTGTTGCTCTCTGCTAGTTGCACGTTTTTGTGTGATCAGGCTGGGAAATTAACACTAACATTAACACAGCAGCCAAATGGCGGTGTCTGGTAAATCAGCTTTCTCCCACACATGTTTCCAGCTAAAGAGCCAGATTAGTTTCTGGTTTGAAAGGATTTGTTTGATTCTTGACCCTGTAAAAGGCTGTAAAAAGGCATGGATGAGGGCAAACCTTTCCAAGAAGCTAATAATACGCCCAATAGAGATGTAAGGATAGGAAGTGATTATATTGCCAAAAGGAAACTCTGTATTCAAATCTTGTAAGTATAAATGTGTACACAGGCAGTGGAACAATATGGAAGTATAGCTAATTCACACTTTATACTGTGCATTTCAAATGAATACATTTTTCTTCAGGCAGCATTTTAAATTATGTATGCATATATTGTATTATATATTACTATTCCATGGCAGTTTCACACATTTTTAACAATGCAGCTATGTTGAGAGAATAAACAGACAGAAAAGGGAGATAATTAATCCTTTCCTTTATTATTATTAGCATTAGAAGTAGAAGCATTAGAAGTTATTCATTGCACATTGACCACTCTGAAGATAAACTTGCTCTATGCAACTCTCTGCCATGGCTCACAGTTTCTGTTTGTTTCATATAATCGGATAGCTCCAGCAGGCTGATCAGTAGCTCATACTTAAATTGGATCTCCAAAAGCTTCGAAATGGCAACAATTTCATAACCAATATCTGTATCCAAATTTTTTTTGAATTTTTTTTCACGGCACACTTGTGATAACATTTCATTTCACTTATATTCTTATCTATCTACGTGTGAATAATCACTGTCTTCTTTTGGTAAAATGCCCAAAATTCGCTGGCTACAAGTTCTAGAAAATGAAGATTTGCAGCTTTTATATCATTGTAAACCGAATATCTTTGAGGTTTTGGACTGTTGGTCGGACAAAACAAGACACTTGAAGATGTCACCTTGGACTTTGGGGACATTTTTCACTATTTTCTGACGTTTTTTGGACTAAATGGTTAGTCAAGAAAATCCCAATCAGAACAGTTGCAGCTCCTATTTTAATTTGTATGTATAAATAAACTCAATAAAAATGCTGGAATTCTGCACTAGATACTTTGGACTACATCATATTGAAAGCTACTTTTTTTAAAAAGGATAAACCAACCGCAGCTGAGCCAACTGCATTACCGCCCAAGTTTTGGTGCGTGCACTACACATGAACTGTGAGGGCGAGCTTGCGCGGAGGATGATAAAACAACATCTAAGCAGCCAAATGCTGACAGGTTCCCAGCCAGCGCATAACGGCTCGTGCTTGTTTAGATGGAGCTGACGAAACCTGCACATCAGTCAATCTGTCACCGAGACGCCCTAGGTTAAGTTCAACTCCTGAAGAGAGAGAGACGGAGAGAGGGAGAGCAAACACGAAAAGCTGTGAGAACGAAGAGAAAAAAGGTGGGGGGAAAGTGAACACAAACAAGAGAGCCAGAGGCAGAGAGAGAACTAATAGGAACACGATCAAGCTCACTGTCCTGACCTGTGGAAATATAATGCTGCTAAACAAGCTCCTGAACGCAGAGCATGCTTCCCCCCATGCTTTCCCTGGTGGGCCTGACTTGTCAGAGCTCAGCTCAGTGAACAGATGCAGGTGGTGTAGGTGAGATGCCAGAGAAGGTCACATATACACACACAAGCGGTTATATTACACCCAGTAGTATTTGGCTAAGGGGTGGTGTTTAGGTTTAACAGCTGTCTGTCAGAGCCACTTCACATGACATTTTCAGCTTTTCTTCCAAACACCAAAGAGGAGCATTAACTCTGAAACATGCCCCATCTTTCATCTTATATTTTAAACATTAAGATGACATTCTAATCCAGGATTAGTCATAATGGGTGCACTGGGAGGCCTTCGGTGCCGTGCTCAAGGATGCTCTGCTGATGTAGGAATCAAACCTGTGACCTTGCACTTATCAAACAGCCTCTTTTTAAGTACCACATCGCTGTACTGTGACTTTCATCTATCATGCTGCTTTTCAGAGGCTGGGACTGAGCCCAAAGAGTGGCAGGAAGATAAAATGTCCCTCCCACTTTTTCCCAGCAAAGTCTTAAAGTAATGAGGCTGCATGATATGCTGTGATCCCAAAGCTCCTCCAAGACAGCTTTAATTAAATACTGTAAGCTAGAAGTGTGCCATAGAAAAAAACAACTTATTTTTCCATATAAATCTGCACAAAATGACTGCATCAGGTTTGTGGCCAGAGAGCTAAAAATGTCTAAGAGAATATTTAAACACTCAGTTCTGTGTGGGCAGCGAGGTCCCACTTGTGTTTCTTCAAATTTGACTTCCTGGCTGCACAAGTTCCTGAGCCCGGTGACAGAATTAGCAGAATGTCAGCCAGTTCGCGCTTTGTCAGTCTGTCTCTCTCTCTCTCTCTCTCTCTCTCTCTTCACTCCACCACCTCCTCCGATAAGCGAGTCCAATCCTGCTGATGTATCCCTGTCTTCAGTCAAACTCGCAGCCTCGACAACAGGCTTTCAATCAGCCGCCAGCTTTGGGTCCCTGCAGTAGATCACCTCTCCACATCAGAGGGATCTAGGCGGCAAGACCTGCTAAACCTCACCTTCATAAAATAAAACATTCATCTTTATCTCTCGACGGCTATCTACATGTAAACTCTCTTCCTCCTAAAACATTTTTCTACCATGTCCTAAAATGTTGCCTTTTTTTAGCACCCATCACCTCTAGTGAAAAGACACAGATACTGTCAGGAAAAGTGAAATTTTATGCAGGTAGTTGGGTGTTCTCAATCTCTATGACAAGTGATAAGTTGATTTAAGCCACTTCCTCGGAACCCACACTAGCTGTCAAACCTGTGACCTTCAGGCTATGGGACACTTCCTCTAACCGCTGGACACTCCATGCCTGTGTCAAGCATTAATTCACTACTTCACGGTAATAGCTCGGTCATGCTTGTTTAGCAACCAGCGAGGGAATTTGCTGCGTCCTACATTTATATTCTGCATGTCGTTTGCCCTTTAGCACCTTCGCCTTGCTTGCTGAGATATCCACTTGTCTGTTGTGTTCGGTCGTTAACAGCTGCGACCACCTGTGTGGCCATTTTGCTGCAGCATTAGCCTGCGTGTGGCGTGTGTGAGTATGCGTTTGTGTATGGGCTTCTGTAAGAGCATGACAACACTACTACTACAACATTTCTGCAGCACTGCAGTTGGGTAGACAGTGGGTTATTAACATTAAATAAGACCTTCTCGTGGTTGTTTTCTAAATTTGTCACCAAGTGTCAGGGGTGTAGCGAGCAAATTCTGGGTCCTTGTGTCCTTGCCAACTTCCCACATAAATGCCCAGATGGGGAAGACAAAGGGTGTCACAGCTTTTGGTGACGTGAGCATTCAGACAGGTTCTTGGCAAAGCTGCAGGCCGCTTGTTTTAACGGAAGCACACAGAGTCCCTGGAGTGTCCTCAACAATCAACGCTCAACTGCAATAAACTGGACCTTGTGACAACAGTATGTCTGCTGCTCAATCTCTATGTTTGTGTGAGCAGCAACAGTGCACTTGAGTGTGTATTAACAATGTGTGTTTGTGTACGAATATGTATGTAGTCATGTGTAAAATTTGCATGTTGAGTGCATCTGTACGTGAGTGTGTGTGTGTGTCTCTCTCTGATGACAGCAGGCTGATTAAGCTGTTGCATAGTAATGAGCTATGGCTGTCTGTCTGGCAGCTGCTCTGACAACCTCTTTTCACAACTAGCCCTCCCACACACATACACATAAGTGCACACGCACACAAATACACATGCAGGCATATAAGTGCATGCACCAACACGAGAAATACCACAATTCTGAAAAGGCTTCAAAGCTGACAACTGCACTGATGCGTTGTTGCTGTTTAAATCATTAGGAAAGTTGTGCTAATGCAGAAGAGGTGATACATTAAGGAGGGGGATCATGTAACAACACACACTGCTTTCCGTAGCCAGAGCTGCCGGCTACACTTCCTCTCCTTCACCCTTTGTTGTGTTTTCATTCTGATAATGACTGCCACTCAGGAATAACAGTCATTTCCTGCTTCAAATCACTGATGTCAGGACAAATATCAGCCACAGCACAGAGGGCACAGAGTGTACGTGTACCTACATGCTGTGTATTTCTATGCTTGAGTACATGTGTGTGAGTTTGCATGCATGGAGGCATCTAATCCTCCCCCCTCGTCTGTTACTAATATCTCCGGGGCAACAAGATGGATGTGTGTGCTTAAAGAGCAATCCATCCCTCTCCCTCATTTGACGGAGGTCAGTGTCAACACCCGGGCAAGAACATGGAGACTAATGCACTGCTCAGAGGGAATGTGAAAAGAGAATTAACAAATGTTGAGTTTGAGGAAAACACGAATAAAGTAATTGTCATCTTTTAGCACAAAACCATACAGAATAGATGCAGTTGTCGTCAGAAAACTACAGGAAAATAACTAGCCATGTTTGTTTATGTTTACTGTCTGAATAGAATGGTAACAGTGGGAAAGGTTGAATATCTGAAAAACATACCATTATCTTAATCAATTGTCTCGTGATACAAATGCACAAATTGCTTAGAGGGAGATGGGTGGTGGTGAGATTAAACTGTTCCTCATTTTGCTGGTGGTGGGAGGGGGAAGCCCCTGAGTCCCCAAGGACCCCCCTTTGAGACCCGCTAATGCAAAAGAGACCAAAGGTAATGTATATCCATCGCCTTACCTTGTTGATGTCCCCTTCCTGACATCACACATCATGCACTTAAAAGCTTCTGCCGTGTTCTTGTACGTGCACACGCTGCAGTCCCAAAACCCCTCGTCGGAGGAGGGCTTCGGTTGACGCTTCGGCCTTTAAAACAATAAATGTGAAAGGAAAAAGAGAGAAGAAAATTAAAACACGAAAAGAGATGGTAGGAGAGAAGAGAAAGGGGGGCGAGAGGAGACAAGAGTGAGTTCAGCTCGCATCCACGAAGGCTATCGATAGCAAACATCTGGGTAAGCCTATAGGATTTAGGAAATCATCTGCAAGCGCGCTGTGATCCGACACTGTAATTGGCGATGAGGTTTTAACACCCGCGCGCACACCCGCACGCGCGCACACACATATGCAGTGAGAGCGAGAGAGAGAGAGAGAGAGAGAGGGAGAGAGAGGGAGCCGTGGAGAAAACCCATTTTTTTCCGTGCGCTTGTCGATGTCCGCTCCCCTCTCCTAGCTTGAATATCTCGGACACACTGACTCGGTCGTTACCTTGTGGGACTCCTCTTGTCGCCCATGCCAGACCAGGGTTTATCTGGAGGTGCTGAGACGAGCAGAAGTCGTGTTATTTCCGATAATTTTAGCAAAGAAGCGATGCGCCTGTGCCGCTCGGGTTCCAGCTGTCTTGGAAACTCCGCTTGGGAAATGTTCACGTGACTCGCTTGGCCAATCAGAGGCTGGGTTACTTTCCGAGGCTGACATTCCTCTTGATGAATCAATACCGCCTTCACGTACCCGCTGTAAGCTCGTACTTCCGTTGACCAAGGTTATTAAATATATATTATTTGGTTATTATGACAAACGTGACCCGCTAGCACGCTATTCTTCAGCTGACTCTAATATACAGCCGAATGTACGCAGGTTTTTATTTTACTCCAATACTACAGCTGATTTCACTAATTTGAACACCTTCAATTGGGAAAAGACACTGAAAAAACACCGTCTGATACTGTGTTTGATTTAAATGTCATTGGCACATGCTTGATTCACTTCGGATACAAATACAGGACAGTAAATGCACACAATTTTTCAAAAGCTAAAAAGAATGGAATATAAAAACATATTAGGGGCATTGGTGTGCAGTCAGATTACATATGATTACACATGCAATTAATATTTTAATACTAGTCGTCGCATATAAAAGACATAATACCTCTTTCTTTGCAGCAATTACCTCTTTATCCATTCTCCTTGTCATGAGCCTTATAGCTTTTGCATTTCCGACAGCACTTGAATGCAACAAAAGCCATAGTAGCTACTGTTGAGTCTACAGCAATGTGTTAACACGGGTCCCGCTCATATCAGCTCACAGTACAAGGGATCCTCTCATTTCCCTGCATCTTCGCATGTGACTCGCAGACTGCAGAAATGCCACAGCAGTTTATACCACAGGCGCATAAAACATCGGGGGAATCCCTCTCTTTATTTGCGTGCTGACGCAGGCGAGCATCAAAAACCACATTTCCATGCGAGCCTCCGTACCGTGACTTTAATTTAACATGCTGGTTTTCAAAGGCTGGGACTGAGCCAGGGTTTTCAAAAACCCTTTCATACCAAGGACAACCAACTGTATTCTCCATTATCTCCCGACGATGGGATTTTACTGCAGGGAACCCCCAACTGCTGCAGTTTAGCTGTTGCAATATTAAGGAGTTACATACTGTCCGGGTCACTGCAAATGCTTCAGAATTGCTCATTCCAATCATTTTGTATCAAGTAGAAAGCAGGCAAAATCTTCTCTTCTCTTTTTTTATATGTTACATTTCAAATGAATAGATAATTTTGTATTTTTATTTTTTGCCTGCTGCCCATACCAATGACACAACCTTATGGTCAACTGACACACATTTGTCACCATTTTTGACATTTTATAGACAAAATGATTCATATCTAAAAATAATCCAACCAGTAAATTGATCAATGATTTAAAAAAAAACCGGAACATTTCACCATCAGTTGTGTTAACTTTCCTATTTCCATTTACTTCACTGAACTATGCAAAGTGGTAAATAGCCTTTTTTCTTCAGCATTCTTTATCTGCAGTTCTGTGTTTAACATGGTTTGTCATTAAGAAACAAGGTTTTATTGACATACAGAAAAACACCACACACACACACACACACACACACACACACACACACACACACACACTAAATAAATCAACAAGAACAATTACACAGTATTTCTAGAAATACAAAAATGCCTTAGTTCTATGTACAAGAAAAAAAAAAATCCAACTTTAGCAGTGTAAATGGAAGCATGTTTTTAACATTCCCGCTATAATACAATACAACTTAGAAAAATAAAGCCATATTTCACAAACAACTTTTTGGTAATGTCCAAACTGTGTATAATTATTAGTCGTCACTGAGCTCCTCCTCGTCACTGAAGTATGTGCTCTTTTTGATCCTTGGCTTCTTAGAGTCTGAGGATGTTGAAGCGTGAGCAACGTCCTCTTGAGACAGAAGTGCCTGCTTCCTCCGTGTCTCCTCCTCTTCCTCGATACGGGCTTGCTGGAGGGACACAAAAGACAGAAGAAATATGACAATGCTAAAAGATAATAAAATAAATGAAATACATTTTAAATGCAGTTAATTCTAGCTCCTAAAGCCTCAATCTCAAAAAGCAGTTATCATATTACCCCCTTGCTCTCCTCTTTTTTGAGGCAGTACGTTGCATTTCAGTGGAGGTGTTGCAGGTAATGTTTAGGTCACAAGGACACACAAAAGGGTACATGCTTTACATGATATAATTCAGTGAATCGGATGCAAAAGGTTGAATCAAATGTCTACACTGTCTATTTATTTTTCTATATTTGCACACTTACCTGAAAAGCAATGGCTTGGCTCAGGCTATCTAAGGTTGGGTCCTCTCCCTCTTCTTCACTTTCTTCTTCTTCTTCTTCTTCACTATACAGGAAAAGATGTAGGAATTACAAATATGAGACAGTCTATTATACAATATCAGCTATAAAATAGTACTTACACATGCTCAGGTTGTTGAGCCTTTTTCTTCTTTTTCTTTTCTTTCTTCTTCGGAGGTTCTCTTTCTCCCAGAATGTTTTTGGGGCATGCGTAGCTCAGATGACCAGTATCCTGTGATGTGATGACATGAACAACACATTACTTGCAATTGTAATTCAGTAAAATCTGACGATCTCACAGCACAAAAAATTTTATATATGCACTGACCCCACATTCGTAACATTTAGTCTTGTCTGTGTAGTTCCGTCTCCTTATAAACTCAGTTGCCCGCCCATTGTCTATGGCAATGCTTGCTTTCACTGTTCTGCCAAACAGCTGGGAGACAAACACAATTACAACTCTGACAAGTGAATATCCATTAAAGAAACATTGCTGACAAGGAGACTGCAGCTTTTGCTCAGTGACATACAGTATGTGAAAACAAATGGTCTTGATGTGAAATAGACTCACCTGTTTGTTGTTCACAGCTCTTGCACAGTTGTGAGCTGACTCTCTGTCCAGGAAGAGAACAAACGCCACCCCTTTACTTTGGCGAGTGTCTTTATCCTTAACGATTGTAACCCTGAAATACGCATGACAGTTATTAATACCTATTTTAGAACCATTATATTACTACAGACAAGTATTCAGAGCCTTTAACTGATTGTTGTGGGTTATGTATTCCTTGACTACTTTGTTTGGTTTACACATTGATGTATCACATAATAAAAAAATAAATTACTTACTTTACAACTTTTCCATATTTGGTGAATAGCTGAAATGATACAAAGTGATCTGTTTCAGTAGGGAAGTTGCTTGAACTCGAGGACCATAGTGGACTTTTTTCCAAACAAAAGCATCGTTAACATTTTTTCTTAACAGTTGTCAACAATTGTAGAGACTAACTTACCTTGTGTAGGTCATTGTTGGTCAGAGAGAATGGTAGGTTCGACACATACACAGTGCTTTTGCTTGGTGCCAAACCCCCGCTCATACTGGACGCATGTGACACACTGTAAGACAAAATAAGACGGCCATATGATCATAAAAATTGTCCAATGCACAACCAGGTACTGCTAGTTTGGTAAGTCCACCAAGCTAGCTAAGTAGCATTGTACATTTTAACGTTACTTCATGAAGCTGAGTACACTAACCAAACTACTTACCAACACAGCCTCCTCCGTTAGAATAATATCTAAATGTGTTTAAACTTGCAGAATTGTGTGTATTTGCATGCAGCTAATGTTTAGCAAACATAACCAAACGCCATGAAGGTACGTCGCAACTTGATGACGTATACGCAGTCCTGGTCCAATGAAACAGTCGTTGTTCATGTCGCTAGTTAACGGGAAAGGCTAGGCTAACTAAACGATAGAGGAAGGTGAGATTGTTCTACTAATTTGCGTGAAATGAATGACCATTACTGTGCGTTATTTAACACCCGTTTATCTATAAAATGGCATATTTTGCGGTAAATGTTTGTGTGTCATTATAGATTAGTTAACTTGCCCTCATATTAAATAAAATGTGCGGATGGTTGCAGCATACATGGAGGCTAGCTAATTAGCAAGCTAGCTGTCCGTTCTAAATGAACCTAGCTAGAGTAGTTAGTAGTAACTTCACCATCACAGAAAATGTTGTAATGGTATTTGTAACTTGTCGGTCGGGTGGTTGTCGGTTGGGTGCTATTAAGCTATGTGAATATTGTGCTGGTCAAATGGACATGAGCTGTTAGCCGGCTGAGTTGCTGGATCACAACTCATAGTCAAAACAGTTCTCCCTATCTTATCTTATTTCATACTTTGTTGCACTTTTTAGATTTTCCGTATAACTGAAAAAAGAGACGTCTCATTTTTTTCTTTTATAGGCTTTATAATAAAGACTCGTTCCAAAATAGTAGGCTTGAAAACTTAGCCCAAGTGTATAGTCTTAACACTGTTTTTTAAAAATCTTTTTACAGATTGTGTTGAAGATCTTATTTTCTCTATATCACCCCGGTTCACAGAAGTCCTTGAGTCCAAAAGTAAGTTAGGAACTAACGCTTTTCTTTACAGTTCATTTAACATCAAACAAGAGACATGCTACTACTTTCTAAATAGATCTGAAATAAATAAAAAAACCAGGATTATATGTCACAAAATCTCTCAAGTGGCACATGCAGAAATTGGGAAAATATTCACAGCATTTTATATATTGTAGAAGTATTTTTGCAAGAGCAGTCTTAGTGCTGCAGCCTGCACGTAACTGAGGCCTAAACCAAAATGCTTTCACGCAAGGAAACAAACACAAAATTGTCCAGTCCCATGGTTGTCATCAAATAAAATATAGATTATAATTCTATGTTTTTGCATATCTAGTGATAATGTGTTTTATGGGATTATTGCTCCCCAAAGAAGTTGGTGGAACTCCACAAGACACTGCCAATGAATACAGAAACTGGTTTTCATTATTTGTTTTGTGGAACCACCCTTGCACATTTACATGTACAATGCATACATTATCTTTCACTATTTGCCTTTTGCAGTGACGTACAGGAGAGACAGGAGTATACGTGAGGTATACGATGAACGCTTTCCAACAGAGAGACCGGTGAGTGTGTACAAAGTGACTTCACAGTCTGTTTTCTTCTCGTGATATCACCTATGACCTTATTGTATCACATTCAAAAGTATGCACATCCAAACACAAGTGGGAAGACGTATTTGTCTTCCAGCAGCCAGTATACATCATTTGGTGAAGGAGGGCCTAAAACCCCAGTTACGGCCGGGTTTTCACGCCACCTTCCAGTGTGGCCGTTCAGAACAACTATAAACAATTTTACAGCTTTACACAGCTTGCTTAATTGAGAAAAATCTACGTCGAGATTTATTTCTACATGAGGTGAAGAAGTATTTAGCAGGTTGCATGAGTCATTTCAGCAGACAGACATCTTTAAGCAGTAATTAACAAAATAAAATGTACCCAACAACAGTTTTTAAAAAATAAGTTTTAACTGAAAATGTAAAAATCTTAAAATGTACCCATCCTGGTAGGGTCCTTACCCACGGGCAGCTGGAGCAGTGGAGAGGAGGGGCCCCTTTGGCAGGCCAGAGGACGACTATGGCCGCGGCGGGTACGAATACGAAGGAGGTCTGCGCTTTTTCCCAAATGGAGGAGGCCCACGAAGTTACCATGAAGATCAGAGGGGCTACCATGGTGACAGCGTTCATTTCCCTGCTGAACGCAGAGCTGTTCCACCTTCAAGGAGGGTGAGAGCATAAACATCATACAGTTAACGTTGTATAGCTTATTGGATACATATGTACTAATTAGATAAAATATTTGGAGTAATGATTTGTGCAGCAGAGATCAAACAAAACTATGTTAGGGACTTCCCAAAGACTGCCTCAACTCTGAAGAAAAATTCACAAAAGTCAAGTTGCTTGTTTAAGAAACAAAATAAGAATAAAATGAAAGGAATAGGAACACGTAGAGTTTCAAACAAGACATTGAATTACAGCAAAAATCTTTCAGAATTGAATATGGGCCAAAAAGTTTGTTTTTGAAAGTCAGAAATATTATAATTGTTTAGTCACATTGATAAACAACCCTAATCCACCACACAGATATAAGTATTTTTGTTATTATGTTTCCTATAACTCATTTTTATATGGCCTTTAATTAACAATACTACTATATCAAAACTGCATATCATGTTGCTGTTGTTGGGTTAATATGCACACTCATAGTTGGCCAGCTGAGGGCGCTATAGTTGAAGCTTCAAGTTGAAATATTTTCAAGCCACACAGTGTTTGTGCTGCATTGTAGCCATTTCTTATGGTATGCATATCAATTGCTTCTTGGACTTTCACATTCCATTATGAGGGATTTTGTTGCCATTAAATTTTTTAGCTCTTAATTTCCCTTCCTTTTTGCTGTAGTTTTTTGTACATGAGTTTATCTTTATGGTGACATTTCTTCGGGACTGGTTCTAAAATTCAGGCAACAATGTCTTGACATTTAAATGTATTGTATTTTTTCAATCAGTTTGACAGTCATGAATCCATGAGATACTATTACATTGCAATTTTAGATTTGTTTGAAGGTCAAACGCACAATTAAACAATTAAATTACTTGTTACAGTGTTTGTAGTTACAGACAGATTATTTGTAACGAAGTTCCAGAACATCTGTAAAACTTTGGACATAATCAAATCACATGAAGAAAAAGTGCCACAAAGGTCATGATTCAATTTTTTTTTTTTTGCATTTTCTTTGTTGCATAGGAGGACTATCCTTACAGAGTACCCAGGGAAGACCCACACACAGGACGGCCTTTGGAGTTTGGGTAAACTGCTTCTTTTTGTCTTAAAGGAGCTAATTTAAAAAAAACAACTAAATCTTGTCTACCAAGTCGTACTTCATGTGTAATATCAGTCATTAAAATGGGATGATATCATTATGGACAGCAGGGCACAGTTTTTCAGTATGTGTTTGAAATGTTTGTTTACATAGCAGCAGTCATAAATCATGGTCTGCTCTAACTCATATTGGCCTGTCTCACTCTGTTCACATTTCTTGCAGTCTCATAGGTTGGGGAGTCTTCAGTCTAGCTACAGTTCTTAACCGTATTTAGGCTACAGATTGGCTTGCAAGACGTGGTAAAACACTAAAACTGGTGCAGTTGCATGGTGGGAAACGCTCTTCATTCTGTGTTATTGAGAATGTTGATCAGGTTTTCAGGTCGCACCTGTGTTGTTTGACAGTGCCAAAATGAGTGATACATTTGAGTTAATATTTGACGGTCGATTGAAGTTCACTTAGCTGGATAAAACGACAGAAGAGGTGAAATAAGATAACACAACTTAGCATGACACTAGATGCTCTGCAGTCAAATGATTTCAGCTTAAATACCTTCAGTAGCATTGATGCTGAAAGTTGGAAGAGGGCCAATCTTAAAAATGCGCTGTTGTAAAATCAGGAAAGAAAGTCAGATAAATTATACGGACGAGATTCACCACTTAGCAGGCCGACAGACTCTCACTCCGAACAAACATTTCGAGTTGTGAAAGGGCACCAAAGTCAGTTCTGGCCTGCTGATTGGTGGGTTTTATGTGTGTAGAGGTCAGAGGTCAGATGAGAGGTGGTGAGGAGTTAGGAAAAGGGGTGCAAAGATATTGGGTGCCAGGAGTTACAGGGGATACAGGGAGTGATAAAAGGTCTGTAAAAGCATAGACAAAATATTTTGCACAATGCATATGCATGTTTATTTTTGCATGAATTGGTATTTTAAGGTTGTTTGAATAGAGTTGACCAAATAATACTTCCATGTTATACACTATGTTTGTGTACAGTATGTATCTGCAACTGACCACACATTTGGGTGTTTTTATTCCTTCAGTGCCCGTGCACCACCTCCTCATAGCGTGCGAAACCAGGGCATCTACCCAGCGCCCAGATCACTCCCAGAGAGCGGGGAAGACACACTAGTGCAAGCCATCCTCAACCTGGACAGAGGGTACGAGTGAATGCATACTTTTCTCACTGCATATGGCATTCATGTGCCGTCATTGCTCAAGTGTGTGTAGCTTATTCATTGTAGCCAGCAATACAGAACCGAGAGGAAGTGTGTAATTAATGAAAACAGCTAGTGCATTTGGTCAGAATAGAAGCCTGCATATGTTTAGGCCTCACTGATAAATTCACTGTATAAGGGGAGAAACAGTATTCATATCAGTAATTAAATTCAAGTTGTGCGTCTGTCTAACACATGTGCGACTGTGCGGTTTGTTTCTGACTGTTTTTATATCATTTAATTCTTCGTCTCTTTAACTTTAATTCTCCCTGTTTAGTCCTTTGCTCTTGTTTGTTGCTTTTTTTGTTTTTCTGTCATCCCTCTCTCACACTCCATATCTCAAACTGTAATTATGGTTGAGCAGCTCTGTAGCTATAACACACTGTAGGTTTTTACACAGAGCATTCACACTTGTGTGTTGTTAGTTTTGCACAATGCTAGATGGCAGCGTTGTGCTATGTTGGTACAAAAAAAGGAAAGGGAGAAGTACTTATGTTTAGATTATCTGAAACAGTTGTGGCAGATATTGGTTTGTAACTAGTAAGTTCTGTCAGATGAGGAAGAGGAGCTGACTTGTCATTCGCACAACACTTGGGATGTTTGGACTGTTCAAGTTACGACAGCCCACACTTCCCCTCTGCTTTTCCAGGGAGGACAGAGACCACTACAGGAGAAAGGCAGCCGCGTTCCCCCCACTCAGAGAGCGTTCCCCTGTGCGCCGTGAGGTGGCCCGCTCCCCCCACAGTCGCTCCGGCTCCAGCGTCAGCAGCAGAGGCTACTCACCAGACAGAGCCAAGAGCCTGCCATTTCCCTCACAGCAAGGCAAGAGTATGTAGAACTTAGTTCCCCTCCCCTGATCCAGCATGGCGCTCTTTTTAAAACCCCTTTGTCTCCATCCTGGCACAAAGGGGAATTAAATACTATGAATAGGCTGATAATTGGTAAAGATTTGTAGTTGGTGTTGGCACATCCTAAAATGTACAGATGGATTACATTGCAGTGTAGGCTGAGAGAACCTGCTCATATACAACTGGCACTACTACCAAAATGACACTGAACATTTATAGTCACTGTCTCCAGTTGCAATTTTAGTCATGACGCATTTATAGCCTATAACTCATGGAAAGGACATGCAGTCACTGAGTAAAACATCAGTCATTTGCAAAGCAGCACAAAATGTTAAACAGCACAACAATAAATAAGGCCATTCTTTACAGATCAAGGTTTAAGTTCAGGACAAGCACCCCCAAGATGTACATTCATTGTCAAGACCTCTTCGTTTACCTCTGTTATTTCACTGTCTTACTTATAACCTGGCTGACTGGCTTTTCAGGTGTGGACGGTCCAGAGGGTCACGCAGGTGTTTCTGAACACCTCTGGGGGGCGCTCTTTCCTCAACAGAGTGGACATGATACTTTGGGTCTGTACATTCAGCCGTGTGGAAAAAAAAAAGCTTGGACTTGGGTGACAATAAGCTGATCTCCTTGCATCCTCCTCATGTCAGAAAAAAAAGATCTTTGGCTTCTTATATGTCAAAGATGTCTGCCACTAAGTCTTGAGAAGGATGCAAGGACAGACTGAATTAAAGGCCTGTAGATGCTTGAAATGTTTAACAAAAATCAAGTGTACACCCATAGAATCCAATTTAAAAACAATCAGAATAACTGACCCTAAATAATTCCAACCACCAATAATCTCAGGTGTCCTATTTGACATTGAAATTCTTTCACCCAGGTCTGAATTAAGTTGCATCATGAATTTTGTTTCTTAGTTAGTTCCTAGTGTTGACTTTGCTGTAATGGGTTCCTTTATATAAACCATTTCTACTATCTGAGATACGTTAGCGCTTTCCATGGTTCTTACACTGTAAATAATACATTTACAGATAGCATTGCGCTTTCGCCACCAAATAAGAAAGATACACGTTTTTTTATCCGGTTTGTCTGCTCTGGAAATAGGTTTTGATAAGGATAATGTGTAGAAACAGTGACTTTTACAGTCTTTATCAAAGCTGTACTTGGATGCAGGCATTTGCATATATGGCTAAATTGCTAACTAGCCATTTTAACACCTGACTGACACTGGACTGTATGGGTTTACAAAACTAAAAACCCTGCAGACTAACAAATACATTTTGAATCAAGCGGACTGTAAAAAGTGCTAAAGTATCTCTTTGTTTGCTGCACGTTGTTTGTAGGTGTGTAGATCTCAACCTCCCGAGCTCCCTGTTAGGCCTGCTACCATTTTCAGTGCTGGTCATCGCTACGTTAAATCTCCATTTTGATTGGTGCCTTTTACTCATGAAAAGAGCTCAGTGGAATGAGACATGGTGATCATGTTTATATGGCCAAATAATGTTGCTACATGCTGGTAATGTGTTCAAAACATTTGAAATGCACGATCGCAACCTCTTGAAAGCAGAACATAACATCATTAATCATATTTGTAGTTAAGAATCAGGGCAGTGAGTGTGCTTGCTAGATTGCTGTAAGATAAGAAGACCTATTTATTATGTACACAGCCAGTGACCTTACGGTTTGGTCTTCCTACAGGGTATGAAGAGTCTTATTCTCAGAGCAAGATGCCTGGTAAGTACAGTTCAGTATAGTTGTGGTAGAGAGGATGGAAAAGTTGCATCAAATGCAGTTTGGCAGTGGTTATAAAGGTTGTTTGCTGAGGAAATAGACAATTTAAGCACTACTCCTACATCATACTGTACATGGTACCGTCTCTGTACCAATTCTCTTCAATTTTTTTTCAATTCAAATTAATGAAAGCAAGGTGAGGTGACATGCAGAGGATTTGTTTCGGAAATATACAAAGGTTACAATCGTTAAACTTAACCTATTTCAAGTCTGGGTAACCTGAGAGAGACAAAGAGCGTTTCTAATGTGTCCAGCAGCCAGCCTTCCTCCCCGCTCTGTCTGCCACTTTGTCAGGCCTCATAAAAATGCCACCAGGTCGTGTGTGAAGAGGGAAAGGGTATAGGATGTCTGATGGATATTCCTGAAGCCAAAGCTTCCACATCAGGGTGTTTTTGTTTCATAGCGAGGTCCTCAGAGTTTGTATTTGCTGGTAGACTTGGTTGGTCGGCTACAAAGCCTTGGATACTTGAGGAAAGTTGGTAGACGAACAAATGGTGTCCGATCAATGAGTGGGAATCTGTACAAGAGAGAAATGAACGTTACAGTGAATCCACCCACTGGAGTTTGGAGCATGATTGTGAACCATCTGTTTCTTGATTGTTCCAAATGTTCTAGCCTAGGTACCTGTCTGGATCCTGGAACCATCACCTTCACAGAGCCCTGATTACCATTAACACATACCTACTTTCCACACATACTAATTGTCCTTTTCTGGTTGAATTTCTGCTTCCTGCTGTATTTCTCTTTTCAAGTTTATCATTTTCTTATTTCTAATCCTGTTATTTTGCCCCTCACTTAAGTCTCACTGTGTCAAACTTTTTTTTTTGTCCCTTTCTTATTTCTCCAGACAAAATTCCTGGCCTGTCAAGAGAAGGCTCCCCGCACAGCGCAACCTCAAACAAGGTAAACTCAAGTAGATGAAAAAAAGAAAATGAGTATCTTTATAGTGATAGGCTTAGTGCCAAACTGCAATACTGGTGTTTTTTGGTGCTTAAATTTTATTTTAAGTTTACTTGAACAAACAACAAACTTTTCATAAATATAAGCTTTTGTCTTAAAATTATAAATACAGCACTTGAGTCTCAAATGTACTGTGGACTGCTCTATTTATTATATGTATCATGGACTCCACCGTTGTCACTGTACAGCAGGATGCATCTGGAACTTCTTAAATTCCATCCCTCTAATAAGTGTTTAGTCCCATTGAAGTATGTTAATGGGTTTTAAAGTGGCCCTCACGCAGAGCATAAAAGCCATCAGGCCTGTGCTTTGTTTACCTGTGTTGTAAGCAGACTTCAATCACAAAAACCTGAAATGGTGTAGGGAAAAGGGCTCAAGTGTCGACGAAAGTACAAGCTGTGCGTCCTTAAAGTGCTCGTTTTAAAAAAAATTTACTTTTAACTGTTTTGACTAAGTATTAAATGCAGATCTCTCCGTCCTGTTTTGCAAATAATAGCTTGTTTTGCTGATATCATCCATTTCCAACTATGCAGAGGAGTGTAAATAGAATCAGATGTGATTAGGCTGGCTGTGGCCACCCAGAAGTGAAGAGGCTAACTCAGTAGCCCAAGTCATAGCTTTATCACAGGATCTTAGCCGCAAAGCCAGGAGAAGTCCCCATGGAACTCATTGGGATGTGTTTAGAGCGTTCACAATGAACAATCGTTTCTTTTTTCTGTTGAAGAGTATGGCTGAGAGTGTCTAGCAGATGTAACAGGTCAGTGGTCTTGTGCCTGTGAGAAATAGATGTGGAACATAGGGGTCACAGGAAAAGCCTTTATGACCTATCATATAACTATGACTTGCAAGCGTTCACATCATCTGATAGCTCAACAATGTTGTATAGTTACAGCAAGTTTGTCAGTCGTAATTATGACTTGGAAGTCGGAAACTCATAATTACAATAACTCCGATATGATGTATGACGTGAACGACGTATTGTCCAAGACTATCAAGTGTTAAATCCCTTCCTGGTCAGTTACCATGTTCCACCCTGGATTAGTGTATCAGAAACTCTGCCCAGAAAAACCAAACGCCTAACTATTTATTTGGTCAAAACTGAGTTAAGACCAGAATCTGACGTTTTATATGCCATTAGCCAGACTTTGGCTTGGTTATCTAGAGGCTGCTGTTGCATTCTGTCACAAAGAGACAGCTGTCAGCTAAAGAAAGAAAGCTTTATCAAGTGAAAGCTAGCCGGTGAGGTAGCCATGGCTAGTCCTAGCTAAAACTTAAACTAAATGTATTTCATTTAATTTTCCCCAGCTGTTACCTGCATTGAAAATTATACATTTTGATGAACTGGCAGAAAACCCCCCCAGCTAACTTCTGCTAAAGCTAGCTAGCTAGCTAGCTTAAAGTAGCAGTAACTGCTGTGTCAGCTTTAACTCCAGTGGAATTCATGCGATTGGGTGAAGTTAAGCTACCTTTAAATCACATCAATTGTGAATTAATTTATTAGGTATTATATTGATTTCAGTATAAATATAATAGTGAACAGATAGATCCCAGTCACCTTGCAAAGCAGGGATACGTTGATCCTATGAATTGTAAATAATAATAAAGTTTATTTTCTTAAACTAGTTAAAATAGACAAAGTATTTTGTTTGTAGATACTGCATGTTTTTCTTGCACTTCATGACGATTATCATGAGGCAGTGTGCAGTATCTTTTTTTTAGGTGTTATGTAGATTTTATGGCAATGATTTTGGGTGGTAAAATAACCAGCCTAAAACTGAAAATTCTATTCTAGTCTGAAAATTTTGAACCCCTTTTTGTCAACTACACTTCTTCTGTCGTTAACTGCTCCAATTGTCCTCTGTCACTTATTCGGTTTCATTTTAGGCACACAGCCTAACATTCTCATGATGTGCAAAATTTCACTTTGATCAAAAAGCATATAAAGCTGTATCTTTAAAAGCTGCTTTAATGTCCAAGCAGTCTCATTATTTATCTCATTAGCAGCCCATAAATCTCTTTCAGAACATGCTGGAGATAATTTGTATGTTGCCATTTATATTTTTACTGGCTTGTCCTTTTGACTGGCATAGTGGGCACTTGGATATCTTTGTAAACCCATGCACTTGCTTTATATGTCAGAAATTACAAGATACAACATAGAAACATAGTCCTTTCCTCTGCTCCTTATGTGCATTTTAGCAGGAACCACCCACCACCACCCAATCAACTGCTGTGATGAACGTTTTACTAAGTGCCCCACCCCTCCATACATACACACACACACACTGCTGCTTTTTGCTGTGTTTGATCTAGCCTGTGGTGCATTGTTGTTTTCTGCTCTGGGGGCACAGACCCATAACCTTGGCCAAGATGAAAGGCCTGTGCTGTGCCCCCAGTAAAGCTTGCACTCATGGCCTCAGCCACTGCCTGTTGTGGGGATTCAACAAACACACACACAGGCTTTCTGGAGCCAGACAGAAGACCAAAGAGGGGACCTTAAGAGCAGCTCTGCCCGCGAGCCATGGTGGCCTGGTGGTTGGAGAGCATGTCCTTTTAACTTAAAAGGTCACCAGGTTTTGTCCCAACACAAGGCACAAAATTGTGAGATAATCGCTAAGATCTGGTGGTGCTACCAGAGCAAAGGAACACAAGCAGTCAGTGGATCACACGGGTTATAAACCTGGTTCAAACCATTCGTGGTTAAGAGTTGTGTCTCGACAAGTATTAGATAATTGCCATGAAATTTGGAATAGACATTTCATGTTTCCCACAGGATGAATTGTAGTAACTTTGGTGATCCCTACTTTTTCCTTATCAGGTCAAAATTTCACTTTGTCCAATACTTTGGTTTATGACCAGAAACTGACATTCCCATCAGCTTCAGCTGTACTTTAAGTTTAGTGCTAATCAGCAAATGTTGGCATGCTAACATGCTAAACTAAGATGGTGAATATGGTAAACATTATACCTGTTAAACATGGTAACATTGTCATTGTGAGCATGTTGCCATGCTAACATTAGCAACTAGTTCAATAGTGCTGCTATTCTACTTTGGGATATGAATGAAATCACTTAAAGTACATTTAGCAGGGCTAGCTAATAGGAGCGAAGTTGCTATTGGATTAATGAAGGCATAGGCGTATGATTATGGCAAGATAGTGAACAAGTTCACAAACATTAATTTGTTAGTTGTCGTGTCGTTTGGAGAGATTGGTGCCGTTTTTCCTCTAACATGGATTTTTACTTATGTTATTTCAACACTGCAAGATAATGAGCCTTAAAAAATGCACTTTGATCCTGAGGGTGTGACTGTAAAACCTTTTATCTTTCCCCGAATGTGTTTGGCAGGTTATCAGTGGGCGTAAGGAAAATACACCACCACACAATAAAAATAATTGGTTAAAACACAGTAATTAGGAATCTACAGCAGTCCTAACTTTATAGGTCAGTTCATGGTTCATCAGACCAAGCGGGCTCTTTTCTCAGCAAAAACGAAGAAGAACATTACTTCAGCTCTAATAACCTTTTTTAAATTCATTTTTAGTATTACATTGAAAAGAGATTACCCAGACCTCCCGACTGATGACATTTCATTTTAGTCCAGTTTGCACACAATTTATCTGCCAAGCTTTGTAATGATAGTGTAACATCTCTTTCCAGGTTGGCTGTGCCCAGCGAGTTGAAGTGAAAGACTCAGACAGGGATGTTTTTTTCACTAAGGCTAAGGAGGCTGAAGACTGACGAACACAATCTTTCTTATGTGCACAAGCGTACACTCTGGACTCCTCCCAAGCATAGCTTCAGGGGGGGAAATGGAAGGAGGAATAATTGGATGATGCTTTATGAGTTGTGCTTTTTATTTTAGACCACACTCGGCTTTGTGATGTACCATCTCCTGTAATTTCTTTCCTCAGTCATCTAGAGATTTAATATGATTTCGTCCCTGGCCTGTTTCCCTTAATGTATGAGTGGACTTTAGTCATGGCTGGGCAGTTCTGCTCCCTGGCCTTCAAACTCTAATAGTATCAGGAAATGAGCAAAAGAAATTGAGCGTTGATCCAAGTTGGCCTTATTTCTCCCCTTTGCTCTTTCTTTTGGCTTTCACAGTAATACTTATGGGTACTAGAGTTTCCAGTCTACACATTAGATGGCTCATCATGGCTTGCCTGGCCAGATTTCCTATTCCCAAGATATAAAAACAGCTGAAATGTCAATTTCTACAATTTACATTGAAAAATGTAATGATGTTAAGCCAGGTTTTTGTCATAATTTAAGTAATGTGGACAATATGAAGATCCACATCTGTTGTGATGAATATGTCATATGATGTACAGCTTCTTAGTCCTTTCTTAGTGTTGTAATTTCTATAAATCCCTAATTCTTTGACTAGTTGTTGATGTAACTAGAAGTCCACAGCACCCACAGAGTAAACGCAGGCTTTTCAGCTTTAGAAGCTACTGTATATCCAAGCTTCATCCTTTGGTATGCCTCATCAACCACATCTTTCCTGTAAAGCTACACAGTCAGTGGGTCAGGTCATAGCATTGCGCTGAATATCTGTGATTGAGCTATAAGTTGCTGACCTACGTCCTTTCACACCCTTTCTCATTCTCTGTCATCTTGGCAGTAGTAGCACACTTTTTATAACATTGATGTTTTTATTATTGTCACTTCTGTGGTTATCTGCCGTACATTCCTTGGTTTAAAACCCCTTTTCATTTCTGTAATGCGGTGACAGTGTTCCTTTTAGAAAAACCATTTTGCTCACTTTCCTGAGTTTTCCTTAAAGCAGCGACTCACCCCTTTCTCTCCTCTCCCTTTAGGACGAGAACCATCCGCCAGAAGGGGAAAAAGAGGAGCCGCTGGTGGCCCCCGCTGTGGAGGAGAGCCAAAAGTCGTCCACAGACAACTTTCAAGAGCGACGAGCCCTGGCCATCGCAGCCAAAGCTCAGGAGATAGAGAAGGTACCTGTCCAAATTTACATTTAGCTGACCTTTTAACTGGAGGGAGATTAAAGTCATTGCCATAAAATCTACATAACACCTAAAAAAAAAGATACTGCACACTGCCTCATGATAATCGTCATGAAGTGCAAGAAAAACATGCAGTATCTACAAGTCAGCGAGTAGTAGTTCAGTGTTAAAATAACACATCGGCTATTCAAACTCATGAGCGTTCCGTGATTTATAGTCTCTCAACTTTATCAACAGAGCTGCGTACATTTTTCACATGTACATAGTTTTAGAGTTTTTAGAATACTTGATTGGTATTCATGTAGCATTTGTAAAGGAAAAAAAAATATATATCTATATCTATATACGTGTCCCTTTTTGGAAAATCGCAGAATTTACAATCCTCTCATTACAAGTTGGTCATTTGTAAGACATTTTCTATAAATGTCAACTTGGTGCGTGCGTGACACATACTGTGCCCTTGGCAAACATTCCCTTACGTGTGGTGGCCTTGACTTCTCTGACTCACACATGGATTGTTTTACTGGATAGGCATTACCGGAACAGCCACCTATTATGTTCCTAACAAGGGAGGAAATGAACTTTTCTGTCCACCAGTCACAGTGGCGGGTACATCCTAAAATTCACCAGCCACTTTCACTGCCAGGTATCACTTTTAGAACAGTATTTAAGTGATGGGTAATTATCTGCCAAAGTAGCTGGTTGCCAAATAAATCACCATTTTCCTGGTGGCTCTTGTTAATCTCCCATCCTGACTTGACATAACTGCAACAAATGCTCATTATACCTTACACCAGCTTAATATCCCACATGGCTCCAACATCACAACCCTCCCTCAGTGTTTGACTCATCTTTACAAGTACACACACACGTAGGCCTGCACACAGGGGTTTGGAAACGCTAGGGTAATGTACATGGTACAGGAACACATAAACGAAAGCAGAAACACAAGTACAGCCTAGACCTGGTATTGGTTTGTGCATACAATAAATTGGGAGGCGGACCACTTAACAGAAACCACCCCAGGCTCGAGGTTCCAGCTCTGCACAAGTTGTCTAATGAAGGCCATTCCTGCACCAGTGAGCACCAAAGCTGCTTTACTGGGACCATTAAAAACCCGAGCCAACTCTGCCCTGGAGCACACACTGCGCTGTTATAACACTGTTGCTGACGCTGCAGCTCCTGGCCTGTTTTATAGCCTGTCTCTTTCTCCCCCATCTCTGTCTCCTCGCACTCATTTGAGCTATATTGAGAGTTTTATTTCTTATCATCGGGTATCATGAAGCGCTGAATGTTGTCATTCATTACGTATTTTGGAACATGATTACCAAGACCCTAGGTATTTTAATATGGCCTATGTCGTCTTTCCATTGTCAGTATAACTCATTCTCCCCTGCTCTAATCTCCAAATGTAGTCATGAAATTAAGGTCTGGAAAGAGTATAACAATTAAAAATGAAAAACGAGAGGGAGCAGTATATTCCAGGGATATGAAGTTTCATGTTTTCTTTCCAGGTTTTCTGATTCTTAGATAATCATCCGTTTCTACTGACAATTCCAGCTTTTTTCCCTCCTCTTGTCCCCTTTCTTTGGCTTTTGTGATATCCACATCAGTCGCATGAAGGTTGTTTGTGACTTAGCAGTCCTCACTCTGTCTGGCTTGATTAGTCACTATTGTTAAGTTCAGTCGGCCTTGTTTCTGTCGCACACAACCAGATCAGAAATAGAAGTTTAGTAATGAAATCAAAAATTTTGCCCACCGTCTTTCCTTATTCTCTGTACGCGTCGAGGGGGGAAAAAAGGAAAGATGAATGGAAATGGAAAGAACCATCTAAAGTCTGTCTTGTTGTTTGTTGGTAAACACTTTGAAACCTTTTAACCGTTTTAAAACCTTTGTAAACACCGATCAGAACTTGAGAGAATTGCTTTCACATGATGCCAGCCACTGGAAAATGTATATGCACTTGTCTGGTGGCTGTTAATGCATTTCCCATCGTTCCCAGATCACACAGCTAAACACTCTCAAGCTAGACTTTCTTTTTCAGTCTGAAACAACAAAGCCACTTTCACATGCGCTGCTTTGCCGCAGCAGGCGCTCACATTTAGCCACTTGACAAGTGTCGGCCAGATGTTTGGCTTTCTGCACCCAATCTGGTCTAGCCATCTCTTCTATACACACGGACGCAAACACACTCCAGTCCAGTAGCTCCTCAAAAGCTCACCAACTGTCTCTACACTTTTCACAGATCATGGGCGGAACTTTCCATCATCGGCCAGGCATCGTGCTGGGCAGCGTTATACCATGCGCCTCCATGTGTGTTTGTGTAGCTAAGTGAAATTGGTCTGCTGAAATTCAACCTGAACCCGTTCTCATTGTCAAAGTTGACTTTGGCTGCAGTACAGGCTAACTGGTTATAGTGAGTGACAAGGCATGAGAGGCAATAAAGGGTATTATGTTTTACTCCTCACAGTCCAGGCTGTAATACAAAGGGAGTTTTATTTCATTTGTTGAGGAATCTAAATATATTTGGCTACAAGACAGACAGACAGTTCCAGCCTCAGTGGGTTTTTTTTTGTTGGCATAAAGATGGCAAGGCTGGGCTGAGGCCCCCCGACTCTTTCGTTCTTTTTCTTTTTTGAAGCCAGGCTCACACACTCACTCGTAATCCTGTTTTTAACTTGCTATAGAAAATAAAGTTTAAAGAGGTTTTCAGAGGCAGAGACATTTCTGCACCGACCCCACCCCAAAGTCAAGAACTGGTCCTTTCCTTCCTGATTGGATAACAAGGGAGGGATTTCAGGAAGTGCAGTTTTGAATACAGGAGGTACATTTTCAGCACATTGTTATCTGGGAGCAACTTTCCCTGAATTCATAGAAGTTGTTGTCATCACACTTGATTGGATACTTCCTCAGAGAAGTTAATAAATAAATGTACTGTCATCAGTTATCAGCTGTTGAACAAGACCATAGGACATTGATAAAAGATTAAAAGGACAATGCATTGTTACTAAATTCAGCGAAGTAGAGCAAGTTGCTATTAGAGGTCTGCTTTTTGTGCAGATTTGTCAGTCTGACTGTTGTTTATTGTACATAAGGAATGTACATGGGCTATAGGAACGCCCAGAGGAGGCGGTGTGTTCAGTTTACTTTGGCACTCTTTCCTGAAACTGTTTATGTTCACTACAAATCTCCTGTAAATTGATTTATCCTATTGTTAGATTCAGGTCACCTTAAGCTGGAGAACTGAACACTCTGGTCACTGCCCATAAAATACTGATAGTATTTGCTCACTAGTTGCAGATAACATTCCGTAGCTTTTATACAACAGTGGAAATATTTTTGCATAATGCAGATTTTGGAAGGTTGCCATCTGTTGTTACAAGGACATTAACTCTGTTTGACAGCAGATCTTTATTTGTGTGTGGTCTCCTCTACTCCACCCATGCTCTCTGTTCGAGGGACATTGTGAAAAGCAATAAATAAGCCAGTGAGTTCGAACGCCCTGCAGCACAGGAGCCACTGTTGGCCTAATTTCTCACACACACACACACACACACACACACACACACACACGTACATATAAACACACATATCAGCACACAACCCTTGTCATTGTAAGTGCCCTTGTGTCCGCCTGCAGCACGACTTAATAAGTAGCAGTATTGGTGGGTTCATTCACTTCAGCTTAGTCAGGGAAGAGAATTGACCAGGAGATTGTAGTAGTGGAGGGACAGATGGAGACAAACAGAGAGGAGAGAGCAGCATCCCACAGAGAAATTGAGGTGCGAGTGTCTCTGAGTTCTGTCACTGTGGACGTGGCCGTTTTTGTAGAGAAATAGAGCATCACACTGCCCAATTAGAAAAGGGCCTCATGTGTGATGTGTATTTATTTTTTTTCTTTTCTTTTTTGGAGCATTTTATGCTTTAATTAGATAGCGATAGTGGAGGGACGACAGGGAACTGGGGATGTTCCAGACCCATGATGATGTATGTTTTGATAGCCAGAACATTTCTAAGCCTCTGGGATCTTTTAGGGTCGCACTTTTCCCATATATCTTTCTATAAGAAATAATATTGTGATTTCTTTTTTGTAGAGCTGAAACACAATCAATTAATTGATCGGTCAGTCGACAGAAAACTAACCATAGTTCAAGTATTTTTTTTAACAAAAAAGCCGTACATTCACTAGTTCCAGTTCTCAAATGTGAATAGTTAAAGTTTTTTTCTTAGTCTTATACGATAATGAACTGAATGTCTTTTGGATTTTGGACCATTGGTTTGACAACTCAAGTCATTTGGAGATGTCACCCTTGGCTCTCGGAACTGGTGATGGACATTTTCGCTATTTTCTGACATTTTATAGACCAAATGATTCATCGATTATTCGAGATAATAATTGGCATATTAATCGATAATGAAAATGATCTTGAATTGCCGCTCTATTTTTTTGTCTCCCTTTGTCATTGTTCAAAGGTTGTTTTTAAACCCCTCACAAAATGACAGGAAGTGTTGCCGTAGTTTGACTTGTACATTGATACACATTGAATAACTCTTCTGGAGAGCAAGGATTGAGGTGCATGATTTTTCTCAATTTCTTGTGTGTGGGAATCCATCCACAGCACGTCAGGAGCTTTAAGAAAATGGAAACTGACATCAACTTAGGTGACTGATATTTCCCCCCTCTGGAATTTCATGTCAGCTCATGTGAAGGATCATGAATTGGAAACCAATCTCTGTTTTGGTATTTTGCAAATCGAACCAGTTTACGTGGCAGCAGTGGGCTCTCTCCATTGTTTTATAAGACATTCATTGTTTTATAAGACATTTGAGGCTCGGTGTGAATTGGCAGCTCCCGAACAAGATACCAGCACCTCCTCCTCATTGTCTCTCTAACACCTGTTATAAGCCTCTGAGCCACCACTGAAGTGGTGTTTTATTGCCTCTTGGGCTATCCTGTCCTATATAAAGGGCCCTTATTAAACTCTAGAGAAGAAGTGTTTATCTTTTGACACTACATGATGTGTGTTAACACCAGAATGATCAGCTCAGGCTCAACAACGCTGAAATATTTACACCTAGGCGCCAGGTAGAGCAGGAAGGAAACAACTGTTCAATGGAAAGCTTTTCTCTCATAGGTTTTGACCTCTGCCAGTTGACACTTTTCAGTCCTAAATCTACATACATATAGATGTAAATGTGTCTCCTGAGTGTTTTGAAAGTAAAATTTTCATCTTGTTTGTCTTTTGCTATTTTTTTTTTTAAATTTGTGCATGTCAAGCCTCTATGCTTTATTTACTCATATTCCTGTCCACTTTCAGGTGTACCGTCAGGACTGCGAGACATTTGGCATGGTGGTAAAGATGCTGGTGGCTAAAGACCCCAATCTGGAGAAGCAGCTGCAGGTTCCCCTCAGGGAGAACCTCGGGGAGATCCGCGAACGTTGCCTGGAGGACCTCAAACACTTCATCAGCGAGCTAGATGAGGCGGTTCGGCAGCCAGAACCTTCCATCTGTGACTCAACCACCCCATCTACGGCCCTGACGGGTCATAAACTTTCAAAGACAGGAGTCAATCACAGCTCATCATACTGACACACTGCTCTATGCGAGACTGAGCATGGTAGGATTGACTGCTGAACTTGTATATCTTGGATACATTTTGGATTGCTGGACTGAACCGATTCTACAGCACAGCAACCTCAAGAGCAACTCAACATGGCAAGGACGTTGTGTTGCATTCTATGTGGGGATGAACAGTGTTAGTTTTTGAACAGACCATTTTTACCTTCAAGTTCTCTGTTGAAAGATATTAATTATAAAATATTAAATTGTTTTTCTGTCAAATGTTGGCAAAAAACGCATTTTCTTTATTTAAAAATCTACCAGTCTCTCATCACCGTGGAAATAGTTAACATGGGTTTCATTATTCAACCTATTTTGATGAAAATATGTTGTTGAGAAAAGACAGTTAGTCCTCCAGCATGATGACACTTTTCCAAAAGAAAAGCCAGATAAGACGATGTTTTGTACTATTTTCAGCTATGTTGATTTTTATTCTGTATCAGTCAGATGTATGACTTGGTGCTGCTAAATTTACAGTTCTACATTCTTTTATACATTTGTACTGTCAAGAAATGCCAGTTCGGTTCCTTTTCATTCTTTTGTCTCATTTTGCTTTTCAAACTTTATATCCAATGTCCCCCACCAGAAAAACCTGCACAAAGCTTGATTATTTTGATGATATTGAGACAAAGCTTTGCACAAACTGAGATGTCTCTGAAGGTTGTAGTAAACATGATTTCTGTTAACTTTAATGTTTGTTTTATTGTGATCTTAACTCAAGTTACATAAATATCCCACTGGCATCACATACTTAAACACCATTTCAGGGTTTTATTGCATGTCTCCCTAAGAAACACGTATATTTTGGTATTTTAGTATGGTATAGCAATAAGGCAACGTAAAACTTAAATGCATGCTAGCAAATCATTTCCAACTTCCAGAAGGGTTTGCATAAAACAAGTCGGTACTCTTAAGATGGACATGTTATATATCATGAAGTATAGACAGAAGTTTAGACAATTTCCAGGTTTTTAAAAAAATGTCACACTACAAAATCCCATAAACTCTTTGATGCATCCCACTGTCAAAACACCACTACAATCGGAGGGTGATGAAATATGTAATTTAAGAAAAGAACAATCATTCCCAAAGCTTTGAGAGGAGAAAAATATTTATTACAAGCGTCTTTACATCACAAAGCATTTAACTGGTTATGTCAGAGCAAGGGTAGTGACAGTTCAGCTGAATATGGAAAATGCAGGTGTTACTGCCATTCATTGTATATTTTTGTACACCAATATTGGGCATTGTTGAATATATGTTATAATAGACATTGTTACAGAGTAACATGGCACTTTACTGTGAATAGCACAGTTTATGAAGTGGCACCTTCTTTGTTGTTTCTCATAAAATATTAACGAGGTATGTTTGTTTACCATTACAACTGCTATTTTTTATATCACACACTTCAAAAGAAACAATTCTTTAAACCACAAATATAAAAATACCAGTATTAAAATCTTAACTTAGTATATACATTATCATTTCACTATTATGCATTAAATAATTATTTGGTTCATTTCTATATTCTACTTTATCAACCACTGTGTACAATGTGTTTCCATTTTAAAGCACACAAAGATATTGCTGCAAAACTTTTAACTGAACATAAAACATTTTTAAAAACTTAATGGCAAATGCTGAAATGAAAGAAAAAGTTTAATGTCGCCACTCTGCCAACTCTGTGCATAATTTTGTCCTACACCGTAAAGAAAGGCTTCCAAATTTACCAGTCCATGCATCATATTAGTGCTAAAATTCAATAAGACCCAGTATATAGGCCAAATTTGCACATACACACACACAAAAAAAAGATTTTCTGATTATATATCTGTCCAGTCTTTGCAGTTTGAATTGATTTCTTCTCTCAGTAGATTTGGGCCTAAAATATGATATGCATCTTGAGTTTTGGCCATGCACCTTCTGTTAGGGTGTAATACACAGTCTCTGCTCATGGGTTGTTTTACACTGCCTTTCTAAACCCAGATGTGATCCTCGAAAACCACATAATCAGAAAATCTGACTTTATTACTTAGTGTAGTGCAGGTAATAATACACTCTGAGCTGTTAAGAGATGATACAGTTTTTGGAGCGGTGGCTCTTTCTGCGACCAGTCTGTGAGCCATGGCTCTGGGAAGTGAGAGCTGTAACTCTTGTTGGGTAGTCCTCGGCATAGTAGCGTGAAGTTGCTCGAGGCTGAGGGATTGGCTGGCCCAGGAAATAGCCCTCCTCCTCAGAGTCCGATGATGAGGAAGAGCAAGTCGAGCAACAGTCATCCTCATCTCTGTAGAGACCCATGAAATGCTCAACCCGTGGGTCTCCTTGAGCTGAGCCCTGATTCATATAGTCAGATCGGGTTTGGGAGTAGGCCAAGGGCAGCCTGTGTGCAGGATGCTGTAGGAGCATGGCACCACAAGGCGGGTTTACCAGACCCTGCTGCTGGGGCTCATACAGCCTCTGTGCTTTCTCCAAAGGCACCATGTGAAGGTTGTTGTCCGAGCGGGTTTTGCGGCTCTTGTGGTGCCGTCCTTGCCGGTGGTGGTGCTGCCTGCTGCGCCCATGGTGGCTTGTTGGGCGGCTTCTTTCTCTGCCCATCTCATCTGGGCAGTATGCCCTCCGCTGTGGCTTCTCACTCATGGGATGCTTTCTAATATTGACATCAAACCCATCATTATATCCATTGTCCACAGTGTCTTCTGAAAACTTGACCATCTGAGGAGGCCTGGACTGGGACTTGGTCCTCCTCAGAGCTGGGGCATGGACAAAAGAGGGAGGAAGGCCTTCCGAATGTGGAGACAATGAGAGAAGTCCTCCTGGTGTGCCTCCCCTCATTGCCAATGCTACCTCTTCCTCATCTCCCTTCTCCATGTTAAGGTTGAGAGAGTTGGCACTGTGGTGAAGATGAGACGAATTAAAGGTTCCCATGTTGCTCATCTTCTCACAGTCATCTGCCACTGAGGAATCCTTCATGGCAAGGGTGTAGACTATAGGTCTATCCCTGCCATCTCCATCCACTGATGCACCTAAAAAGAGCAAAAAGGAGACACGTTTTGAACAGCTGTTCCACATACAAAGAAAGCACATTTTTCCACTAAACACATGCAACAAGCAGTCTCCTTACCAGTGATGTTTGAGAGCGCCAGGGAGTCCATGGAGTCTCCAGCACCCTGCTCGGCTTTTCTCAGCTCATCAGCAATACACTCAAGGGAGTCTTCGTACCACTGCCTGGTGTCTGGCCAGAAGGCCTGTCTTCCTGTGCCAGAATGGTCCTGATCCTGGTCCAATTCCAGCTCTTGGATCTTTCTGGCACTGGCAGGACCTGGATGACTCCCATAGGCTGAGTCTCCCAACCCGTCCTGTGACTGGGCCCAGTACATTTCAGGCAGGTGCTTCTTGCTCATCAGTCCAGGGCTAAGGCTGTTGGCTCGGGATTGATTGGAAGTCTGGCTCTGGGTGGGACTGGCAGGGGTTGGAGAGGAGGCAGTTACCCCCATAGATGCAGTATCAGGCTTTAGCCAGGGGTCAGAGACACTTACTAGCCCGTTTCTGTCACTGATAGAACTGGGAGATTTCAGGGGTGGCTGCTGAAGTTGGTGTAACATCCCGCGGTCACCAAACTTGAGCAGGAGCTGAGTCATATAGTCCTCATGCTGGGCCCACTCCTCTGGATCCTCCTCTCCACCCCCATCCTGCTCCTCTCGGTCCCTCCAGAACCTCTCCTCCTCCAGGCCTAGACGGGCCAGCTTGCGCCCTACGATACCAATGTCGCAATCAGCATCTCCATCACCCTGTCCATCTCCAAACTTATACTCAAACGAGGGGACGGTGGCGGGGGGGTTAAACAGCTGTGACTGTCTCCATTGTTCGGCAGGCCTGCTGCTCTTCCCCATGCGGACACTACGCCTTGACTCACGTGAGCGGGCAGACTGGAAGGCAGAATCAGATGAGTCGGAGGCATGAATATCTTCCCCCTGGCTGCAGGCCTTTGAGCAATAGATGTGACCCTGCTTTGGTAGGAAGGGACAGCCCAGCAAGGATGTCTTGCACTGGGCACAACAGAAGCACTGGTCTGTGGCGTGCCAGTGTACACCTTCATAGGTCATCTGAGCATGGTCAACACCTAAGGGATCGTGGGATGAAAAGAAAAGGAGCATAGCATTAGGCATAGTACTTCTACACAAATAGTCAAAGAAATACATCAGCAGATGAAAAGTCTTTGTGCTTTATTCTAATCCCGAAAGATGGATCGTTAGAAACAACAAACTTATAAATATAACTCACCAATGTTTTCACCACAGGCCTCGCAGTACTCTGCATACAGTGACTCAAAGCAGCCACAACAGTAGGGCCGACCATCTTTCATGATGTAGCGCTGTCCCCCTAGCATTGTCTCGCACTCAAAACAGGCAAAGTGCTTCATGTGCCAGTGACGACCCTCTGCTTCAGTGCACTCATCTGAAAATATGATCTAAAGGGAAATATGCATACCACTGTCAGTTCTGTGGAACTCAGTGGACTTGGTACTGACATTGCCATGGTTCATTGTAAAACACAAGGGCTAATGGGTAGTGCTATTACTGCGTCTTACCTCATCACAAGAAGAGCATCGTGGTTTGAGAAGCTCAGCGTGGTGTCTTCCGCAGAGGATCTTGCCATTTTGGTAGAAATAGATCAGATCCACCAGCAGCTCTTGACACGTGGCACACACAAAGCATGCTGGGTGCCAGCAGGGGCTCGGCCCTGCTCTAGAGGCAAAAATTGCCATCTCCCCTCCATTGATGCCTCCACCACACTGACAATCAAACACAAACAACAGATGATCCGTGAGATTTATATTTCAGGCATCTTCTTGATGCATTTTTTTCAAAGTGGCTTACAATGTGTAGGGGTTCATCATTGAGCCTGTGACCTTGCTTATTATATATTAATAATACACCTGGTTATAAGAATGCTACCCTGAGAATGAAACTGTGGAGGGAATGATATTTCATGTGTGGTACAGTCGATGCCTGTGACACATGAGGAATGTAACATAAACAAAAGAGAGATTATGGAGGTAACTACTCAAAATACATCGCATGTCTGCTGATGTTACATTTGCAGTGATGCTAAAACAAAGAAGGCCAAACAACAGGTGATCATGCTGTAAGTGCCAAAGGAATATGATCCATTCAAAACACATCAGTGAATCCTACAGTGATGACAATCATAGCAGAAATACAACAACAGTTGATAACATGGACAGTGCAATTTAATCTTTTCAAGGAAACAAAAACACAGATTGCTATTAAAAATGATTGGTGGCACCTGTGACAACCCCACCCATTGTCTTCCTGAGTAGAACCTGCTCAGCTTTGTATTAATGGGGGCAGATGCAAGATAATAATTTAAAAGTGAATGGGTTGACCTGGAAGCAATACATTTCAAAAACACTGATAAATCTAACCCTCCTAGCATAACTACTTTACCAACAAAGGTTGTAGGACAAATGTTAACTCAAATTAAATAACTTGTTGCTCTATGTTTCAATAGGTGGCTGTTTTACTTTGGTATAAAAGTCATCAATTATTGACTGGGTGTTGCTGAGGAATTGGACTGCATTTTTTTCCTGTAAGCTTAAACGGAATACACTGGCCTTAGTCCTGAGTCGAAAGATCGTATGACTCCACAGAGATCGTCAGAGCGTGTCTGAACGTGCAATCACGAGTCTTTATATAACCCAGCAGAGCTATGAGACACTATGGGATGCCTATGGGATAGCATGCCCAGCTGTTAACCATTATTACCAGGGTGGACAGGCAGCGGCCTTGGATTCAGGGGTGTTGTGTGACAAAGTGTGTGCATGCATGTTCAGTATGTCTACGGGTGTGTGTGTCGGTTGGTGTTCGTACGTGTCATTTCAGTGTGTGTGACCTTGCATCCCTGTGGTAGCATCTGTGTTTCAGTGGTGACAGACTTCATCTGCCTGTCCGGGGGAATTAACATGGCTGGCCTGCTCTCCCTGGATGCCTGGCAGAGGATGTGATTTACTCAGTGGTCAGGGCTCCATTTACCGGAAGCCGCATAACAATAATATTTATGACTGTTTCACCGAAAGGACATTTATCAGAAATCTGATCAAGGGCAGCTTTAATGACACTGGATGCTATGTTTAAAACGGCAACACCAAATCAAAAGTAGGAAACAGAGGTTAGGTTTTAGGATTGTTTCCAGTGTTGTGTTTGCTCATAGCTGACTTCAACAAGAATGTCAAAATTCAGCCTAGATGTCTCTTTTTCCCGAAAGTCAAGGTTCCCTTCAGCATGCTGATAGAAAAATAGCTTGCATCTCTAAACATTTTGCTTTTTCCACACAAAGGATAAAAAGGCACATGCTTACATAACACTGTTTGTGTATTTAATAGCCTATACACAGTGTATAGTGAATTTCTGTTTTACCATCTACAGATGCTGAAACTTGCATACTCCTTTCCAGAAAAACTCTTCAAACCAGCTGCATGTAATTATACCAGTGTATGTGTACGTGCCACATACTGTGACTTGTTTGGAAAAAGTAGGATTTTAAGACTCTATGCAAGAATTACATGTTAACCTGTACAGTTCTTTGGAGTCTGTCATGCTGAGATATAGATGGGTGGCAGGAAATTTGCCGAATTCCTCGTGAGGAACTGCCTTCTCCGCTCAGCTTCAGCATGAGCCTCCCAATTCCCCCGCTTCCCCTCTCGCACTAATGAGAAGGTTCATGTCCGTGATTTAAACCATCACATTAGCCAATCAGGATTGTGCCTCGGGCTGCTATGCGTTGGGATGGGATAGTGAGTGTTAGCTGCTCATCATATAAATAACTTAAGACCCACAAGTTGGTTTCCTCGTAACTGCTAGCTTACCTTATAGTTATATGAGCACTAAATGACGCAAGTGGTCTACATTTGTGCATATGCATGTGTGTGCTCATGGGTATCTACGTGTGGCACCTACATTTTCACAGCGGGTGTGTTGCAGAGCTCGGGGCAGGATCTTGGGTGTTCCTCTCCCCAGTGCCTCCCTCTTCCTCTGGGCACTGAACATGTGGAGCTCCCTCTTTTCCTCCTCTGTCAGAGAGTGGCAGTAACGCACCTGGTAAAGAAAGAAGAGAGAGATTGGAGTTGACAAACTAAAAGAACAGAGAGGTCGATTTATGGTAGTTTAAGTTATAAGGGTAAAGCGAAGTAGCACTTAAAAACATCCACCCATTACTGCTGATTGTTCGTCTTTCATCTTTGCTTTCAACTTTGCTAGTGTATCACATGCAGTCCAGATATCACTGGAAAAGGGTTTAATTAAAGCTAATTCCTCTAAAAGCTGCGTTGAAAGGATGGCGTGAGCAATACACAAACCCTTCCTCTGTGTTTAGAGATGGTGATGAAGGCCCAGATAAAAGACCAAGACTATCCTAACAACCAGCTCGGCTGTTCTCTAAACAACAGTAACAATGCCGGAGTGTGAGCTCTCTCACACACACACACACACACACACACACTCACTGTCTCCGTCTCTCCCTTTCACACACACACAACACACGAGTGCTTATCCCTCCGAACCACAGTTGCGCAAGGAATCCTTCGGCAGTTTGCTTCCTCAACCACCAGGTCTGCCGACAAACATCATAAAACACTCTGCGGTTGTGTGTGTGTTCAGTGTTCCTATTGTGTATCTTCCATGTGTGTATACAGACCACCTCTGTCAGACAGTAGACCCCACCCACCCCAGGTGATAACCCCTCCACCATATCTCCTAATGTAAACTCTATTAACACAGATGTGAAAGGAGTGCTGGTTTACACACCATAAACTATTATACAGAAGAGGCTGGCATGTGCTTTACTGTCACAAGTGGGGGTTTTTGTCAACGGTTGAGGGAATGTGGCCGTTGTTTTAGTTTTACTAGAAAAGGCTAGCAAGATTGTTAAGGCTTTACTCAGGTGCTGGCTTTAGTTTAGTTAGGGCTGGGTATAGTTTCAAGTTGCCAAAATGATCCCAAAATGAAACCCTTTTTGTTAACCTTGCTTTGAGGCCATTTGAGGACAAAAAAGTATTGATGCTCAGTACCCAGCCCTGGGAAGACATGTTTACTATTGCCTTTTTTCATCAAGTTTTGAATGTTCAGTAGCTGAAAAAATCCCATCTATGCCTCTGCTTAGCTCTAGTATTGTTTCTTTTTCACTTGGCTGTGAAATGCTCTTTTCATGGTCATGTGAATATAGTAATAAGCAATATTGTCAATGTAAGTTGAAGCTTATTCTATTGTTGCATTCATTGCAAGGCAAATCTTAACTTCATGTTCATGTTTCTTTTTTGGATCTGGATAAAAAGCAGCAACTCGCGCTTCACTCTCTGCCGCAGCCTGTCTCTTTCCTCATCTCTCTCTCTCACACACACACACACACACACACACACACCCTGTCAGTGTCTCTCTCTCATCATCTCTACCTCGTTGTCATGCGGCGGCAGCTGGTTGAGGAGCTGTCGGATCCTGTGCTTCTCTCCGGGGCTGTTGACGTACGGCACCTTTTCCTCTGGTAGACAGCAGAAATACATCTGAACCTGCGGATGAAGTCAGATGAATGAATTTTGGAAGACATAAAATTACATCCTGAGAGAGCGGAGAGGAGATCAGAGGAGAAGTTTCTGTTCTTTTGATTTAGATCAGGCAGAGGAGAGGGCAGCTGGATATCAGTGGAGAATGACTGCTGCTATGTGTGTCCTCATTTTGTGACACGGTGGGGCAAACATGTCAGTCTCAGTCACAGGCGCCTGACTGTGAAATCTCTCCACACACAGGAGACAGCAAGGGACTGGAAAGGTAATATTTGCTTAGGTTAATTCCCCGCTGACAGGGGAAAAGGAAACATTGACAAAATTCTGTTTGTCGGTGTGCATCTCCATGAAGAAATATTGGAATATATATGAGAAACCTCAAACTGTTTCTGACTGAGATGAACATGTGTACCTTGTACACACTAATGAATGTGAAAAAAAAATCCATAGCCAGAAGTTGGGCGTCAGCATGCGGCACTACTAATCCGATAGTGTGGCATAGAGAACAGAATGTCTGCACAATTAACTTTATTTGAACTAAAACCACATGATGTTAGCATACATGTTTATACTCTCATCCTCTGAAGGAAAATTCCACCTTCAGATACTATTACAGAACTGTAATATGCAATAAATAAAATAAAATGTTTTTTCAGCTTAGATCACGAGTTATTTTCTGCTGGGATTAACATTTTTGGTGTGCCCACAGCCTTAAATTTGACTTTCTTACTCAATAAATGGTTAGAATATACTAGAGGATAGCTATAAGACGAAGAGTGGGTGTCAAACTAAGGAATTCTGAAGGAAAAGTGTAACAGGCTGAGGTCCTACCTGCTCAGGCCTGAGTCCCGGTGGCACCCACGCATACTCCTCCAACGCACATCCAGAGTCGTCGTCTGAAGTGGAGCTCCTCTGGAAGCCCACTGATATCTTCTCCATCTTTTTTCCCCCAGCACGAGGCTCCATCTCTGGGCCTCGAGGAGAAGGACGTTCCCCTCTTCCACTGCGCTCCAGGTTCATCACACACGGGCGCTGTGGATAAAAGGGAGCATTTAGGAATCACATTCACAGAACCTACCTTTCATTTTTTACATTTCTTTTTCTATCCCTCCTCTGTTTGCTCGATAATCTTTTTTTAATTATACCTAAAGCTCTGGCTTTTACCTTTTCACTTCTTGTCATTGATTGGCTGGGATACTGCTGATCTAGGACTTTTTTGCACTTATTGTAAATTCCTCTGCATTTTGTATATGCCTGCAATGCCGTCAATTAGTTTTAATCTCTTCTGTTTCTCAACAAGGTAATTGTTTTTCCCAGTAGTGTTTTAAGAGTTTAACATAATAGCTAGAACAAATATTGAGAAGAGCAGAGAAGACTGTTCCTTTAAAAACAGGAAAGCAGAGAAGAAAAGGCAAACATCCTCCTTAACATATCACACAATTCCCATCCTTGCACAATTCAACCTCTTGAGTCACACTCAAGAATAACTAATATATTATTTTCCATCCCATTAGTGTAGTATGTCATACTTCCTTTGTTTATCCATGACAGAGTTATGCTTGACAAAGTGCCCAAAATACTACTTGTCCACCTTCAAAAGGAACTTAAGACAAATTTAGGGTGACATATAATGGAAAATCATAGCAGGCTTTTTCCAGTATGGTGCACTTAATCAGCAACCATACGTGAATCTTGCCAGCCTTACTGTACTTATCTCACATTGCATGAAAGACACGTGCAGATAAAACAGCAGCATTGTTGGGTAGAGAAGGTTTAAAGGTCTGTTTTTGCATTTAAATCTTATCATCTCTATTGGGGTACAAATCTGTGCATTTACTTGCTGTGAGTCAGTGTGAAGAATTTAAGACCTTGTTAGATTTTACTGCATCAGTGAACGATGGTACATTATGTACATCGGGAACAACTAGGATTGAAATGCTTTGACATAACATGATGCAACAGAAATGTCCAGCTGTTACCCACCAAACATCTGTTGCTCTTATCCACTGTGCTACAAAGTACTGAAGTGTAAGCAGCCTACCATGTTGTGCTGGGACAGTGATTTACAGCTGTGTGCAGAAAATTACGATTACATAAATGGGATATGATCAAGAACCTTCAAAACAATCTGCATATGTCCACTCAGACTGCAGCATGAATCCACTTTCAGCAAACAGCTTTTTTTCTCCTTCTTTACAAGCTGATAACAGTTGGACTGTTACATGAATAGGGATTAATCAGTCTCGTCGTTGTGTGTCTACCGCCTTCAGCAGTAGCCCCCTCTTATCTCAGCAGCCATGTTCTTCAGAGCCCTCTCAGCCTGAGATAACTGTGCTTTGGTCTGGAGGTGTTGAAAAAGCCACTTGTGATTTGCCCTGCTCTACGCCGGTCTCTTTGACATGCAAATCTCTACCAGAACTGTCTGGGTAGAAACAGTCAGAAACTTCACACAGGCTCTCCAAACTTCATGTGGGTCTTCTTTCTTTTACATACAAGCAGCACTATGAGAGATATTAGGGTCTTTATGGCTTCTATTGATCAAACGTTATGCCTGTTAACTGTGACTGTAGAGCAGTTAAATTCATTTAAACCAATTCTTGTGCCAGGTGATAATCAATTACTTAGGGACTGTATGAAAATGATTGGGGTGGGGAGGGGGGCTGAACTTTATGTTTGACTTTAAAAAAAAAAGCAAGACCCTCCCCAGGATTATTAATATATTTTTTTTAATTTTTCAACTTAACCCTGAATTCAAACTCAATATGTTAATGGAGAAATAACTTTTACATACCCCAAATTCCATTAGAAGTGGAATTAGCCATTTCCAGAACTATGGTGAACAAATGGTGTGCCCTGTTTACTGATCATTCCAGCTTCTCTACTTTTGAACCAAGAGCTACTAAATAAACAGTAAATCTCGCAAGAAAAGGATGAAATAAAATATAAATCTGCGGCAATGAAACATTAAAGACCCTCCCCTGACCTCCCAAAACAATCTGACTACCTTCCCTTTATCAAAAAGCACCCCACTTCCTCTTAATCATTTTTGATTAATCAGTCCCTTATCAAATAACAAACCTGTAAATGGAAAATTGAAATCCTTAAGTTTTTTTTTTTCCTTTTTAAAAGTTTGTGATAATGTAATGATCCTCTAAAACATTATTTTCTTGCTTGTGGTGCCTCCAAAGGTCACAGGTCAGCTGCAGCTGAACTCCCAAAACAAACGCTGTAGTTGTGCAGCCCCATCCTCGTAGAACTGTCAACTCTGTCTTCTCGGCTCACCCTCAAGGCCTCCCACACCCCACCACGTATTCAAACCCCAGTAACAAGACTGGGGAGATATTAGCATTCCCCTCAATTAGAATACAGGTGAATGAAGCCCAGGGCCCTCAAAACACTGAATATACAGATTAGAAATGCTGTTTAAAGTCAAACCAAAGCTCTTATCACAGAACAAAAGGGTATTTGACTGTTGCTTTGTTCTTCAGTGACTAATCTATCAGGTTTTATGGTAGGATAGATAATGTTATCACCCAGAAGCTTTTCTTTACCTGTTCTGCTTTATCTCACCCATCCAAGTTAAGACCAGTAAGTGGTGCAATTGGATGAAGTCAATTTTTTTTCACCCGAGATTGCTTTGAGCCACTATCTCAATGGCACTACGGATGTTTTTAAGATATTTTTGTGGAGTTTAGGAATAAGGGGGCCATTAATGCTTCTATTTTTTTTTCCAGACATGACATTTGTTAATGGACACATGTGGGCTGTTGCAAGGGGTTCTGACATGTGACACCCAAAGCCACAGGGCCACCCAGCATCAACACAGACCTAAACAATATCAGTGCCATCGCATTTTACAAACTGGCTATGACCAGACTGATTGTATCGTGTTCACATTAGGATGATGTTGCATGAAATTCTTTGTCCCGTTGAACATGTTCGAAAAGTCAATTAATATGGCAAAAAAAATCCCCCAAGTTGACATATTCCAATTACCTGTTTTGTCTGACCAAAATCACAAAGATATTCAACTGCTCCCTTTTAAGAAACTAACACCAGAGAATGTTTGGCATTTTAGCTTTAAAAATATCTAAAATGATTGATTTATTGTCAAAATAGTCAGTCAACGCATCGATTAATCGACTGATCATTTCATCTCTAGTTTGGTATCCTTTCATTCACCACGCCAACGATTTCTGTCTGCCCTCCTCTGCCCTTCAGCTCTCCTGCCTCTCATCCCATAAGTTACAGGGGAAAGGTGACTGCGGATTCCTGAGCCAACGTACACAGCAACTCACATTACACCATGTCACCCGCTGGCAACAACACAATGGCTGGCTTTGTCAAAAAACAAAAACAAAATGTCCAACCATTCCTCCTTTAAACCCGAGCCACGGTGGAGACGTGACAGGAGGAGGCTAAGGGGGTTAAAAAGGGAAAGTTTTTGAAAAAGGCATTTAAAGAGTCACAACATTGGGCCTGTGTAAACACAGGCCAGATGTAGCCTGCTAATGGTTAATCATGTGTGCCTCCCCCACCTAACTGACACTTTTAAAGGGGCTCTCCTTCACCAAGGAATTAGTTAGTCAAACACGTGTTAATTTCAAATGAACACAACCTTGGGCCAACTAAAGGAATACATCCTAATTCACAGAGAAGTTTGACTTTTACAGATTGTGCCAAAGTGTATCATATTCTCCCAGTGAGGAGATATTTATTAAAATATGAAACTATAATAATAATATAATAATTACAGCTTCAGTTACCTGCAGTTAATTCAAAAGACAGATTTGGAGATGTTGAGCACTTGCTGAAACCAAAACAGTAAAAAAAAAAAAGAAAAGTAAATTTTTCCTAAACATCATGGAATTTTCTTAGTAAAACCATTAAATTGTGGAGTTCAAAGGCCGAGGTCATCGCTCTTTGACTGGTGAAGAGTGTTGTTTTAAGGCCAAATGGGTGTCAGGGGGTGCACAGGAGACTTAACACAGCTGGAGTGAGACCACCTGCACAGACACATAAGAACTACACACAGACACAAGATGCAATACCTAGACATACATCCACACACTATATCACAGATAGAGCAACACACACATGCAGGATCACCTCTCAGACACACAGCACTTTAATCTAGAGCCAAGCTTTAGCTATTCGTTCTCTTCCGGTCTTTTTCAACACTTCAGGCATTGCTGTAAACCAAGGAAATCTCCCACAATTCACTGCATACCTCCTCATCAACAGATCTAAGTAACTTAGGTGCACGCATTTTCCACAGTAGAGCTGCAAAAGTGCTCCTCATTCAACAAAATCCTTCTGAATGTGCAAGTTTCAGGAAGTGTGTAATTATCTATATTCCTCTTACCTCCAGGAAAAGCATCTCTCTTTCCACCTTCACATAAAGCTCTCATTCACTTCTACAGTCCCCCTGGTCGCACAGCGCTCGAGCTCTGGCTACATGTCTGCAGCATCGAGCTCAACGTATCCACGCTCTAATCAGATCCAGATCCCACTCTGCCAGGAAGTATTCCCCCAACAGCTCAGCCTTTTGAAAGTCAACGTCAGCTGTGAGGGACGTCTGAAAAGACGCAACTCACTCCGCAGCTGGGGAGCAACTCATTAAGCGAACCAAAAATTCGAGGTCCAAAGAGCAAGGCGGAGGGCAGAGAGGTGACTTCTCTATCTGGAGTGTCTCTGATCCCTGTGAGTGTGTGGGAGTGAGTGGATGTGTGTGTGTGTGTGTGTGTGTGTGTGCTCTTGGGGCAGCCAAGCCCTGTCGGCCCCTCCCTCATTCCTCCCCTCCAGAGCAAATCTCCTGCCACTGCACTTCAATCACACACACACACACACACACACACACACACACACACACACACACACACAAACACATCAGAGTCAACACCCCACCTATCTCTACACCCCTTCCTCCACCAGAGTGACACCAAGCCTTCCACCCCCCACCCCCCCAACTAGGCTGCAGGATTCCTAAGAGCCAGATGACATGTCCACTCCACTCTACTCTCACACTCTCTCTTTGTCTCTCTTTCAGTCTGTCCTATTCTTTCTCAAATTTTTTTTGTTCTACAAGCCAGACAGCTGAATTTATTTTGATAATATTTGTACACCAATCACCAATTTCACTGCTCTTTACTTCCCTCCGAACAAAATTTCTATTTATAATGCAAGTGACCGCACACTCCTGCCCTCTCTGTTAATAAATGGTTCCTGGGGTCATCCAGTCTGATGCGCCTCATGTCATTTGCTCTAATAATGTCACATTCATTTCTGCTCAGCTGCTGATTAGATCATGTACTGGTTATTGCTAAGTGTTCTTGGCCCAGCTGCTCCGTTATCTCAACAACAAAATTGATAATTTGTGCCCAAATCTGTGTTGAGTACGTAAAGCATTAAACAACATATTAACACATTGACAAACAGGCTGATTCAGAGGTATTGAATCATTTAAAGGCAGCGAAATATTTTTCTTTTCAAAATTAAACTCCTCATATCTTTTGAAGATATATATTGGTTAAATACCGTGCTTCTCCCCAAGTCAGCCTCATCCATCCTAGGAAGTTCTCACGCAGGGGATCTGTCTGCTCACCCCGGCACTGATACCACCACCACCCCCTTCCTATTTTGAAGATCTGAACGAGTGAGAGGAGAGGGGTCCCCGGTCCTCATCTCTCACTTCAGCCAATCACAATGACGTTATTGTCAAAGAGCACTCCACTTCAGGAAACTCCTGACAATCCGGCAGAACTAGAAGCAAAGAGCTTTGTTCCAAAATGAGATATCCACCGTGTGAAAAAGGTGACACCTGCATTACTAATTAGAACGTGTGAAAAGTTGCACTTATTGTTCAGGAAAAAGTGCAAAAAAAAGAGTGCAGAAAAACAATCTGCATAAAAAACAGTGGACAAAATACAAACAAATTCACTTGATATGCCTGGGGAAGTTTGATGTAAGTTATTTGGACATGCTCTGCACCATCCGTCATTGTGAAAGGCTGAAAAGCAGCAACGGCTTCATTTAAAGAGTCTAAAATGACAAATGAGTTTACTCAATTGTCCAGAGGACAAAGACGCCCTCTCCCCTGACAACCCCACAAAGTGACTTGCAGGGAGGGCAACAGAGCTGTTTGTCACTTGCCAAAATACCTGTTACAAATGAGAAATGACTCCATTAGCTAACTAGCTTAGAAGAGTGAGATAGAGCGAGAGATTTTCTGTGTGCATAAAGATGGGATTGTCTTTGTGCTTTTCCAATACAGCCTTCTTTCCTGGCATGCCAACGTATATTTGAAATTGAGTGAGAGGAGAGAGAGGTGCTTGGCAGTCCAGCCAGAGGGTAAACCTTTCAGAAAAGCTCTCAAGTTTTCCAGGGGTCTTGGCGCCGCTCTGCAAAAGCCACTTTGTGTTTAACCCTCCGAAAGATGTGCATTGAGTTTCCTAAGATATTTATCTGGATATGCATTTTATGAAAGCTCTGAAAACTGTATTTCAGGCTGATGGGTAAAGAGGAAAACCTCTAGTTTTATGATGGACAAGTATTTAAATCAGATAACGAAAACAGACAATGAGTGGGTGAGGAATACTCTGGTGAGAACAGAGGACAGGTTTGAGGATGAGACGCTTTATCCCAGACAATAGGCAGATATCAGCCCTTCAGACTGGGCCTGGGCTTGTGGCCAAAGATCCATGGTTCTTTACAAAAGACAAGAGGATAGTTGACCTTGCCGTCTCCTCTGCTTCCTCTCTGAAGAGAGGAGAGGGTGCGACAGTGCAGAAACTTAAGTCCTTTAAAATGGAGCCTTATTGTTGGTGTTGAAGGTGTCAGTTTGTTTATGTTCTACAGCCAGGGAACATAATGGAAAGAGGTTATTCTTTATTTATGGATTCATGGAGATTTTACATGGGCTTTTAAATTTGGAGGATCACAACTTAACTGCAGACCTCTTTAAGAGACCAGAACTTTCTGTTTGTCTCCTCCCTTAACAATATAAACTGGGTTTTTAATGGGTCTTAGCCATTATGAGGCAAAGATGTCATGTATCAGCTCTCAAAGCCATTGGATGTGCTGAATGGATGATACCCTGGTCTCATTCACATCTCCGGGGCTGATGAGCAGGAACTAACTAATGGAGGGTTTATGCAGTGACCTTTGACCCGAGCGCTAACAAATACACACACATCAATCACACAGAGCGCATAGCCAGAACTGCTTTACATTTGTTTTTTAATGTTGGAAAATGGCAAGTACTCTGTGTTATTCAAAATTCTATCACTTCACTTGCAGCTTCACATTTCACAAGCAGCTATTTAAGACCAATACATCCACCCACAACTGTTCTAGGACAGTGAAACATATACTGACTTTAAATGAAAATGAATCTGATATCATGGAGGAACCTTTGGCTGATATCCAGTGTTCAATAAAAGGACATTATTGGCCAAAAACATCAGTCTAACCTTAAACCCAGTAAAGTCAGAAGTCATTTGGACAGAAACCTTTTGATCAGGTCTCTCAAATGACTTTTCTGAGCAGAGTTTCCTTTCCTTGGCAAAAGCTTTGGACCGGGGTTCAGACAAGATCTAGTGGCCATTTCTATACTTGAAATCCAAGACCAAGTCTGGACTACACACTGACTGCACGCACACACTCTTACACATACCAGGAACACTTACTCACTCCTTCTGGCTGCACATTTCATTTATCTGTTGGAACAGAACTCAACTGGTAATTTGGCCTTTCCTTAGGCTAACCTTTATTGTGCTGAGCAGACTTGCTCTTTTCAGCATTGTTGTGCATCATTTTCATTTATAACAGTCATTCACACCTGGACTTTACTACCAGTACTGTGTTTCATCCCCAAGAGGCAAGAAGGGGTTTAAATGATCCCTTCAAATGCAAATATCAGTGGAGACGTCCCTCTGGTTATTCAAAACAGAAATCAACAAGGACAGTGACATGTCTCAACTTGTTGCAGGACAGTTTATCAAAAAAGCCAAACTCAAACAGAGCATGGAAACCATTCCTGATGTTAAAGTAGCGTGCAAATACATGATGAAATATACAAGATTGTGCAAAAAGCTCTCTTGCATGGGATTAAAACCAACATAGGCTTTGAAGGCAAAACCTTCAGTGATAAGCCATGTTCATATAATTGTGTTGGGTTTGGAGGTCATGGTGGAGTCCCAAATTATCAGCAATTGAGTACAATTTGTAGGAAAAACAGACTGAAAATATTACAAGTGAGATGTCAAACAGTGACACAGTGACTATGTCATGTTACCTGACAACTGCATTTGACCATCAACCATGTTCCCTGCTGTCTCACCACCTTGAAAAGCCTAGGGTATGCTTGAAACGAACTACAAAAAGTCGTCCGACCAAGTCTAAAGTCAAAAATGTTTATAGGTGTTCTCAATGGCCTTCTCTATGCCATCATAGAGAAGGAATTGTACAAATTGGGTAATGATGCAGCCTTTTGTCTCCTCTAATACTCACTCATTGTGTTGGTTTCAAGGAAAATCTTGAAAAAGTTCCTAACACAGCAAGTAACACTGCTGAACCAAAGCTGACAAGCCCAGACGAATAAATCAACATGGGGGCATTTCAGACTCTGAAAGTGAAACTTGATTTTCTAATGAAGACTGTCCTCTGTGACTGCCAGTA
>LKNJ01001473.1:0-49513 GCA_002120245.1 Maccullochella peelii
TGTGTGTGTGTGCACGCGCACAGGGGGGAACACTGTGTGATGAATAGTCTATGACAGGTGTTGAGGATGAGATCTTCAATTATCACACTTTAATACCTCTTTTCCTGTTCACACACAAACACACACCTCAGTGTGGAGTGGAGGGGCGATTCAGGAAGAAGAGAAAATACAGTGAGAGAGAAAAAAGTCCAAAAAAGGAAGAAAGACCAGGGAGCTTTTGAGCTTTTTTGTGTTTGTGAACCTGTGTGTTTTTGTCGGTGCTGAACTCCAATAAATGGACTATTGTAAATTCCAAAATTGAACTCAAATACTGGCCAGTTCTCAAATAATGCGTAGTCTTGTCAAACAAATAAAGGTTGGTCCCAAATACATAAAAAGAGAGGGGGGTATAAATTGCTCAAATAATTGGCTTGCATGGTATAGAAAACAGTAATTTCTGATTGGCTGGCAAATATGTGTTAAAATCTGATAAACGAACACCTCAAACAGTAAATCTAAAACCAAGAGCAACATATATTAGTGTGGGTAACCATAGTAACAGAGGTTTTACTTGATGCCGTGAAAATAATTGACTCAGTTAAGGAGGAGGAAACACTATTCTGCTTTGGATTGTGGCGTTCTTCACCTCCTCAGTGACTCAATGACTTTTTAATTTCAGGACACCTTTAAGTGTATTATTGCTCAGATTGAGTCATCAGTATGACGACAAAGTCAAACACTTAAGACTTCCAGCAGGGAAGGGGAGAGATTACGCTTTCAAGCCGAGATAACCCTGATGATGTCGTGTTCATAGACTGTATATAAAGATGGGCGACATGACAGCTCCCTAAACGTGAAGCCAAAACATGGTTTCTGTCATTTTAGGTAGTTCTTATCATGCTGATATTTGTTCAAGCTTTTTTTTTTTCTGATAAGTTTGGATTTAATTAGTTATTTGACGCTATAAAAAGGGGGTGTGACGTCATGATTGGAAGCTGTGAGTGTGCTCGTGATTGGTTCAGGCGGGTGTGTGGGCGGGACCTTGATACTGCGCAGACTCTGGCTCCAAATGACTTCACCAGCACAAGATGGCGCCTGTATGCATGAAATTTTGGCTTCGTTTTTGTTCAGTGGGAGGACGTAGAGACGCGTCGTCCATCTTTATATACAGTCTGTGGTCATGAGGGCTATCTCAGCTTAAACAAAAAGCCTGCATTACAAACTGGAGGTGTGGGGTTGGGAGGCAGGGGGGTCTAAAGAATGATGCTATTGGATTGCTTTATTTCACGTGTAGGATCTGCCGTTTTTGGAGCTGTACCCACACTAGATGCTAAAAAAAGTGGCGATATCTTGGCCTCTGCAACTTCCATTTTGACCATTCCTTTTAAAAATCTGTCTCGCGTGAGGCCCCCAATACTAAATGACTGGAGTACTCCTTTAAAGTAAAACAGATGGAGGACGCGTTGAGTCTGCAGCAAGCAGACGCAGCACAAACCAAACAGAACAGAAAACAGAGACTTCTAATGAAAATATGATAACATATATTGACGAAACAGTAGATGTAAGTAAGTAGAAAACAGTGGAAATTTAAAAAGGGCTTTGACTTATATTGGCTGGTCTCTAACAAAGACCTCACTTCAGCCCTGGCCTCCATTTGAGAATCAGTATTACTCTGTTTGTAGTATCAAATGGCAACCCAAAGGAGAGGTAAACGTGTACAGTGTGTTTCTCTGTATGTGTATGATCTCAAATATTTCATGTAGACATTTGCACAGATGAGCACATGAACCTGTGCTTCTAAACACATGCATACAGACAGCTTCATCGCCAACATTCAGTCTCCCGCCCGGTTGTTTCTGTCATCATCCATCCTTCTCTCTCTCACGAAGCGATGGAGCTGCCTTTCACTCCCCCACTCTCCCTCCTTTGATCGTTCTGTATCTGCTGCATCAGCAAGATGCCAGGCAGCACAATGACATCATCTAATGGAGACACCGTGGGATGACTGACACTATCCTCCGCCTGTCAATCATCATCACCGCCCTCTAGGAAAGCTTTGTTTATCTGCAGCTGTGGCTGACTGAGGGACAGGTGTGTGCGCCCCGTCCAACGCGTGCCATCACACACAGGTTTGGTTGCTCTTCTATGTTTGCGAGGACCAGCTATTTATTGTTAACGTGACCCTCTAAGTCAATGAATCTTACCCCATATATGTAAAGCTGCAGTCTTTACATTAACTTTCAGCACATTCAAACTGCAGGAGGAATGATGGGGCTTTGTTTTTGGTGCCAACCAGGTAATGTGAGAATTAATATATTCATATATATATCAATATGTTATTTACTAAAGTGATAAAGTGCGATGGCACTTTTTTTTCCAAGAGAAGACGTGCCGAAGTATGCAAACCCTGTCAAACCACACACAGAGGGCAACTATGAATGACTGTGTAAAGGCTTCACACTGCAGTGGAAACTGAATTCTTTATATAATGTAATGTAAATTTTGCATTAGATTAGATTTGTTACTCTGAATTGTCTACCCCTATCTAACTATCCCATTGTCCCATTTGCACTCAACAGGAGCTAGTTTATACAGAAGGAGCACATTTCTTCGTTCTGAATGAAATTAACGTGATTCATTTGTTGTATTACTGGATAGAAGATAATCTAAAATGCAGTTTAGAGCTTCGCTAATGCCAAATTTGTTACACCTTAACGAGCAATTTCACACCAGCTGGAAATCTTGTTTTTATGGATTATTTAATAATTTCATACTTAAAACACATTAAGGAAAATGTACTTTTTTATTAAAATATGTAATTGCATAAGAAGATTAAACATAAACAACCAACAACACTGATAGATTTGACAACAATATACAAAGTGTACTGGTCCTTTGAGAAATCCCAAATTAAGATATGTTCCTCTCTCCCTGCAGAGAGACATGATCCAGCAGCTCATAACTCAGCAGTAAAGTCCAGCTGGGGGCTGCTGCTGACCTCCCAAACAGACCCAGGCATTGGTTCTTGGATCAAAGGAACCGAAACAGTCTTATTCTGGTTATGAGGCTAATAAAACATCATTTTTATTCAGACAGCAGCTACTGTGAAGAGGTTACCTTTGTTTGTTTACATGCTTGGCTCATAAGATCTAAACATTTTCTTGGTTCATACACTTGTACAGTAGTTGATTGTAATTTTCAGTTATTTTAACATCACATTAAATTAACTCTAATTCATTTGGCAGATGCTTTTGTCCAAAGTGACTTATATTTTCCCATATACATAAATTAGGAGCACATTTGGGTGTTTGGATCAAACCGTCAAACTGTGCAAGTAATGGCCCACCAACGTTTTCACTTTTTGTACTCATTATCTGTTCAATAAGCATAAAATCAAGAGTGATCTGCTAAACAAGCCCCTTTCAGTTTCTCTGCATCTCCAGCACTTATTTAAATGATGTAATGTATTGCTGTACTTACAGTTTGTTCTTATTAGTTTCAATATAACTTCAAAATAACAAAACATATCACAGTTCAATACAACTAAATACACAATAAATAAGAGGAAAAATGCAATTACAATTAAAATATAAGCTATAAGCTATAGAAGTCTGTAAGCAAAAACTAAATAAATCATAAATTACCATGGACAGTCCAACATACTAGCAGGATTTTAGCTAGATTTTAATAATAACAGATAATTTGTTGACAATTAATAAATGAAATTCGTTTTCTGTCCATGTTTTGTTCCTAAACAGGAGACAAACTCTAAAAACTGAGATTTTAAACTCAACAGATACTCGTTACTGTTCTCTGTAATTATCATTTTAATGTCGTTTTTTAACAACTCATCTTAACTTATGCTGGTTCACCCTTTTTGTTGTTACCATCTGTTAGAGAGCCAGGCAGACGAGCAGTGTAACCAGAGAGGAGTCATTCAGCTCTGTCAACCCTGAATTTGGAAAATGAGAGCGTATTATTCGCTATTACCTGCTCTGTTGCTCTAATTTCACAAGATTATTTTCTGCAAGTTGATTAGCTGCCTTCAGTAAACAAGATAGTTGTGTATATGCAGAAGTAATCAGGATAATAAATGCAGCAGATTATTTGTGGGATGGTTGTTGGACAGGTACGACAACATGCAAGTCTTATCTTTTTGATTATTATAGTCTGCTGACAATGAATGTATTAATATGGAGAAATATTAATATTCTGCAGGTCTGGCACCCTCCTGGAGGCCTGCATCATCAGTTTTTATGAATGTTTTTTTCATTAATAAAATGCTTCTAATCTGAAGTATTTGGTATTTTTCTCTTCAGTCTTCCCATCAAAATACTTTTGAACCTCTTGCCATTTTGTTAGTAACTGATTCTACAAATGACAGACTGAAAATCACTAATGGCTGTCGCTGAATGGGGCCTTTGAAACCATAAGATGGAATTTTCTCGTGTGTGTTCGTTCCCGCTCATGAGTTTGCAGTGTTTGTACAGTTCTGTATGTTTTTACAGAAAGTGCGTGTGTGTGTCGCGTGTGTGTGTTATGGTTGGACGGTCGTCACGGGCTCATGAGCTGGCTGTGATCCATGCTGGTGCGTATAGTATGTTTACACATGGTACAGTATGTGTCTTCACGCGAGTGTGACTCTGTGTGCGTTTGTGTAAATGTGTGTGTATATTCGCCATGACCCATGATGTTTTTTTGTTTAGTTTTTCCTCCAGAAAACGAGGGGAGGTGAACCCAGAGTTGTGCCCCAGTTTGGAGCTCCACTGGTGGGGTGGCCAGGCATCCCGCAGGGCCTGCGGCTCCGAGTCTGACCTGGAGAACGTTCCAGATCTGTGAAGATGCACCATCCGTAGAGGATAGGTTGGTGTGTGTGTGTGTGTGTGTGTGTGTGTGCATCTCACTGATTAGCCTGACTAGCTGCTTATTGACGTACTCTTTAATGATGTTCCCAGAACGGCACACAGACAGATAAACAGATGAGGAGGAGGAGGAAGAGGAAGGTTCATGGCAGTAATAATCTACTATGAAGGGAGAGAAAAAGAGCACAGACATGCATATCCCTTTAATTGTCTCTCCCAAAAGCAAAAAACATTCTTTTGTTCGCATTTCTTAGTTTCTTTGGGCAATAACAACAACAAACAATGGTTGTATTTTAACTGATCACACAGTTTAAGCCTCCACCAATTTGTTAAGACGGTGAGTGAAAATCTAGACACTAGACAATAGCAGAAGTGCATTTTCAACACTGCATAGATTTGTCTTTATTAAAGTGAAAACATTCATTTTTCCATTATAAATCTTAACTGTTGAGAGAAATGTGTAAATAATAATTAAAACATTTTACATATAAGATAAAAACATTTTAAGGTGAACAAACAAATAAAAAAAGAATTAACTAAAGTTCGTGTAAGAACAACCAGAAATGTTAACATTTATTTTTTGTGGTATTCTTCAAACAATTGCTGACTTGTGTTCATACAAGAAAATTTGTATTTTCTGTTCAGTTATCTGGACACACACTGGCTGAAGTTGCAGCGTGAAGGGGGTCAATGTCCTCAACTGTTCTGATGCCTAATTTTGGGGTTGTTTAATTATAGGCCTAGATATTTTGACACCTCACAGCAGAACGTTGTGAGTTTCATTAGTTCCACCTGTGCTTTTCCTGCTATGAGAAGTTAACATGTCTCCTGTGAAAAACATATATTGCCAAAATATCCCTGGATTTACTTAATTAGTCACTGCATTTTCACTAAAACAACAATTTTTTTACTGATAATAATAATTTCATCTAAAAAAACATTGCATTTAACATACTAACAACATTTTATAATCAGAAAACTTTCAACTGATTGGCAGTTGTGGAGGTACCATAGTGCAAAAATACTTCAGTACAAATACAAAATTAAACTCAAGTTAAAGTACAGAAGTATTAGCAAAATGTACCTAAAGTATCAAAAGTACTCATTATGCAGGAAATTGTCCTGGTCACTGTTTTTGAGCACTTTTATTTTATAAGTGATGACTTACTGAGTAAGCAGCACTTGTAGCTGGTTGACAATGCGTCATATTCAACACGATCATTATAGACTTTATATGTCAAATCTTAATCTGAAAAGTAACAGATAGTAGGCTAAAAAGTCAAATATTTACCTCTGAAATGTATTAAAGTAGCATCAAATTCAAATTCTCAAATAAAGTCTTAAAATTGTACTTCATTCTGTTCAGTAAGACCTCTAAAACTTAAAGTGTAACTCCACCCTCAGATTCTGCTGGAACCGTCTCCCAGCAGATTTTTAAAAACTTCAACGAGTGAGGGAATGACGACTGTCGGAGGCGTGGCCTCGTGGCTGCGTAGTGTGTGGGTCAGGACACATGGGGGAGTCTGTCTGACACTGATACAAGTCTTTTTTATATAAATTTCATGACGTAGACGTTCACTCTATGTCAGCATCGGCCTCGCAGGTTCAGGGCTGATTTAAAATAGTAGATGGCATGTTGAGCCATTTTCAACCCATGAAATGCCGATTTTTATAAATCTGGTAAGAAATGTCACTATTAACACCAGCATCACAGTACAGTCATATCATTTAGTTTATGGCTCAAAAAACATGTTTAAGTGTGCAGTACCTCTTTAAGTACAGCAATAAATTTACCCATAAATAAAAGAACAAAAAACATGCCACATGGCAGAGAGACTTTCCTGCCACTAAATTCCCTGGAAGGAAGCATTTGAAAAGATCAGATTTTTTTAAAACAGTTTTTGGGGTGAGTTTAGGGAATTTAGGGCCTAACATACTTCTTCCAAGTGCTACAGATTCCTCAGTCCGGTTAAATTAAGGACAACAACATTTTTCAAGATAGCACAGCTCCACCAAATGAAACCATTAAAGGGATATTCCTGCTGTATGTGTTTGCTATGTTTACATGTCTCTCTGTGTGTCTGTGCAGTTTGGATACTCTGCTGTCTTTGATTGCATGTTACCTCTTATTGTTCAAGTCCTCCTGGACATTATAATCCACAGTTCTGTGTGTAGTGTTTACATGTTTGTCTGTCTACGTGGGTTTCTATCAATGGGTACGTGTGTGTGTTGTTGGCGTACAGTCCCTCGGTGGCTGTTCCCCTGCTGTAGACGCCTGTTCTGGCGATAGCATTGTCTCCATGTCCAAAGACCTGCTGGCTGCCCTATTCCACCACGTCTTTATCATGCTAATACAGAGAAAGAAGGAACGAGGGAGGAGGGAGAGGGGAGAGGGAACGATAGCTCGACAAACAGAGAGAAGGGGTAATCTTTCCCCTCCTCTCTCCGTGTTCGTCTCCTCATTCTCACCACCTCCTCCGTTCCCTCTATCCCCCTCTACTTCCTTTTCTTCTCGTACCCGCACCCTCTTCATCTGCTGCTGTCTTATCTTCCCCCTTACTTCTTTGATAATCCCTCCGAACATTGTCTTCATAATTACACACAACAATGATTCCCATCCTTGCAAGAGAAATGTGCGCTGTGCATGGAGAATATTTCATAGATGAAGACCAGTGTGTGAACTAATAACTTGGGTCTCTCATATAAGGTTGTTTCTGTGTGTGTGTGTGTGTGTGTGTGTGTGTGTTTGAAGGGGGAGCACATAGAGCCCAGTGTTGTTTTAACACGACTGTTACATTATGCATGCTGACAGCCCTGCCTGTCCCCATTAAAGGCCCATCTTGTTTCCCCATTATATCTGGTTTCTCTGTTAATAGAGCTCTTTGTGTGGCACTTCCCTTTATGCTGGGGGTGTTACAACAGAAAGGTCAGCGCCGGTACAACCTGCCACACTGCCACAGCTCGCACGAGACCCTGAATGACGACAACTGCAGAGGCCTCTCATTACAGCTCTGGTTTTTGGGAGGAGGTGTGGTATGCTACTTTCTCGTGTTCACCATCTCTTCCTTTGTTTTGAGTATAGATTTTCTTTCTGTATCACTTTCTTAAAAGGCATACGTTAAGAGGTTTATAAGTTGTAACTAATGGTTTCATTAAGGGTTACTAAAAACTTTTTAATTCATCATAAATAACAACCCTATATTCAAAATATGTTTATCAGGTAATTTGGTTTTGCTAAATACATGGATGGTGGAGCATACAAAGCAGCAAGGTACTCAGACACTGGAGAACGGGATAGATTCTATATAGATAGAATATAGATATTATAGACAAAGTAAATTAAATATGTTGACTTTGAACAGTTTGCACTTTAATATAAATGTGTCCACGTTACGTTGGTAAAAAAAAAAAAGGTTGTACATGACCACATTTTCTGGAATCACAAGTTTTTGCCCAATGGATAGGTCGACCACTTGCCTCCTGGAAAACGTTTGCAGACCAAAATCCATTTATTACAACTCGCATGTGCAGACCCGAAGGAATATTGTAGAGGAAGAACCCTTTATTAATCACTCACTAACTTTCCTCACTACAGGTCTATTGGCTTATTCTGAAGTAAAAGACGTATGACTCTTTATTAATGACTTTTCTTCTAATAAGACGTCAAGTCGGCTTTTATGTCTCCTTCATCCACACGCCTATCTCATAAGTCAGAAGCTGAACAGATAAAATATGAAACTTTGCATTTGACGTCAAGTTGAATTCCCAAATGAAATAAAGCCACATCCATGAATCTTTCCTCATTTTAGTACCTATAATTCTGCGGGTTTGAGACATGTTTGGACACGTTTCCATCCAAATTCTGTCACAACTAGAAAAATGCAGTCAGTGTGTGTGTGTGTGTGTGTGTGAGATTATATTTGCATCGGATCCATCAAGCGGTTTAACGTAGCTGCTACTTAGAAATCCTCCATCATCACGAACGCTGTGGAATGACTCATTATAAAAACTGCATGAAATAATATGCCGCTCCTTCTACCATCTTTTCTCTTCATGCCCTTCTCCTTTCCCCCATTTGGGTTTTCTTTTTTTTGCTCCTTGCTACCTTTTTGACCTCCCCCTCGCTCCTTCCTTCTCCCTCTCCCTCTGTCTTCTGAGTCCACTGTGTGCAGGCCTCTGCCAGTGATCCGTGGACGGTAATGGCCATTCCTGCTGCTCCCACAGCACACACCATTACTACTGGAACACCCAGACGGAGAGCGACGGGTGGAGAAGGAAGGAGGGAAAAAGACCAACAGAAAGAAAGAAGAAAGAGACAGAAAGTGGGAATATTTTGGCAAAAACAAAAGCATACTATAGTAGCAGCATGTGTGTATAGTGCATGGATGTGTGTGTGTGTGTGTGTGTGTGTGTGTATAGATCATTTCATGGTGAGGATTAGAGAGGGCCAGGTAAGATATCTTGTTTCCTGTGACCTGCTCATCGCGAGGTTTCCCACACTCATCACTTCACTCTATCACATCCCTCTTGCTGAGATATAAAACATATAGGCATTGTTCCCTTTGACCCCCAACACACACACACACACACACACACACACACGGTTACATCACACACTTCCCATACCTTCAAATGCTGCTGAGCTGTAAATCCAAATTATCTCCAAATACATTCATACTCTCACTTTCAGTGTGTGTGTGTGTGTGTGTGTGTGTAATGCTATATTCCTGTCATACTGACAACTTGAGAGATGTGTGTGTTTCCTGTAACTCACTGTGGGTTATGATAACAACCGTTTCTCCTGTCAACAGCCCATAATGTCAGATTTACAGGGTTGCCCCCGGTAACCAGCCGGGCTGGCGTGGCTGAGTGATTCTACAGCATCTGTCAGAGCTAGAGAGGCCATCTATCACACGCACACACACACACACACACGCACATATCTAATGTGTCTCTCACACAAATGTTCAGTATAACAGGGATACGATGTCAGCATGAATTATGCACCTCTCTCTTTTTCTTTCCTTCAGTTTGAGACTGTCCTCCCTAGAAAAATGTCATCGTTGGTTGTTTGTTCAAACAGCTTAAAACAATGTATGTTCATGTATGATGCCAACGTGGGAAGAAGTTCTTGTAGTGCAGCAAAAGGAAGAGGTTGGAGTTGATGGTTGGGTGTACAAAGCATCTGATTTGGATGTAAGGCCTCTGACTCGCCATTCACATCTCAGATTTTTTTTCAGCAAGTCAAATATGCCTTGTGCTGCGTTGGAAGAACAACCGAGCCAATCAAAGCTTTGCAGGAGGGTTTTCTGTACCAGAGACGGAAAAATGGTGAAAAAAAAACCGTGACGTATTTCTTTGATCGCTTCTCTAACATTTTTATTCCTGTTTCTTGCCAATGAAACCAATGATTCTGCCATCAACCCGCCACATCCACATCTCCAGATTTTTCTGAGAGATTCAATATCAGTTTTCATTTTCCACCTATTCACTCGACTCTTCAACCAACACTATCAGACTCTGGCGGGATCCTGTCCTGTCACCTTTCTTTAATGGGTTTACATTTAATGAAGATACTTGCGAAGATCATGTTGTTGCAAAAGTATTTCTCTGTTGCTGTCTCAATGAACATTGTTATATATTATTTCCGGGTGCAATTGCCCCAAAGGATTATGTTGCAGTCATTGCAGCTCGTTCCCTGATCTACTGGACCAATTCCAAAACTTTTGCTTAGCATTAGTCATTTAGACCCCGAAATTTGTAAATGTCCCTTTAGCAAAGTACTTTTACTTGCCTATATAACCATAGCCCAAAGAAATACTATCTATCTTTATCTATCTATAGTATCAAATGCTCAGTGTCTAGTTAGCTCTGAAAAGTTGTTGTAGCTTCTACCTTCAAAGTGAATGGCAGCTGTGGACAGATTAGATTCACAGCAGTTACAATGGATCCCAAAAATGACCCAGAGTGATGCCAAAAAAACATGTCAAAACATATAAAAACATCAATGGGAGCTTCTTAATTAACCCCTGCAACACCTCTGTTAATCTGTATGTTCAGTATGTTCAATAGTATCCCCACAGCATACCCGAATACTTCTGTATTACTATCGCTTGCTCATAGCTTTGGAGCTCAACTAGAGGTATCATACTTAAGAGATCAACAGCAGAGAAGTGGAGAGGTTTAAGAGGCTTGGGCCCTGCTGTGAATCCAGTCTGTGTACAGCTGCAAACCTTTCAGAGCCACCTTTTGATCCTACGGTATTTGAGTATTTGATACTCAAAGGCTAGATTTCTGTGTAGTATCCCTGTAATCATCAGGGCCGCTGGTGAGGAAACGCTCATATGACGACTTGTTCACTTTTCCTGTTTCTGTCTCTCCTTTTGGTATCGTGAAAATAGTGCAAACTAACTAAACAGTAAAAGTTCTGCCTTTCTTTTCCATTAATGTGATCAAAGCTGTGTTTTAAACTGTTTTAAACTGTTCCACTGATGTGAAACCTGGAGGACATATCAGGAGAGAAGATCGTGTACCACATTCACGTTCTGACTGTTTAGTTCTTATCACAACAAAATATTCTACATCCGATCTTGATAGACTATTTTAATTCTTATCATAATAGACTATTTCATGCATTGATGCCTTTTTACTCCCGTGCAGCTGTGATGAGGTATAATTGGTTTGTTATGCACATATTCTCAGTCTGCCTCACCGTGCAGCGGACAGAATTTCATTGTGTTTTCTTCTTGTTGCCTTTTCTTCTCTTTTGTTTTTTTCACTATTGTTGAAACAGCAGCGTTGGCCTACTTCTTTCTTGCTATATCTTCAAACATACTTCCGCGTGCAGACACACACAGACAGACACACACACACGCCAAAGGTTAATAGTTGTTGCAGTGGTGTCGATCAGTGACGATTGTCCACTGAAGCGCAACTGCTGTCTCTTCTAATCTTAAACACAGTCAACACATGCACATGTGCAGTGACATGATGTCTTTGGGTTTTCTGTCGATGACACTGTCAGCCAGTAATTTCTCACTTAGTTAAAAGGTAGACAGAGTTCTGGATGGAAATACTTAACATTTAGTTAGTATTAAACAAAGCTTCACAGGTCAGGAAACAGTAAGATGTGTAGTGATCATGTTCTGGCCTGATGTTTCCCCCAGTTTTTCACTTCTTCTTCAGGCTCTCACACCTCTCGGCTTGTAAGCCTCACTAAGCATTTGGAGTTGAGTTGCACACTGTAGTTCCACATTGTGTCCACTTTTACTTCTCTGCCACTTTTCCTCTTCCTTCCTTGCCTTAAAATGTAACCCTAAACAGCCCCAAATTGTATTGTAGAGATATTAGTTAGCTGGAAAACGTGTAGTGGTTGGGATCTCATAAGCACATGGGAGAAGTTTGCCTTGAGGAAGTCAGGTAACGTAGTATAAATAGCGACAAAGTGGAACCAAAAGTCAACATTGACTTATTATTTTGACCCAAACCATGATCTTTTCCTAAACCTAACGAAGTAGCTTTGGTGCCTAAATCTAACCAAACTGTGACCGTTTCATTGTGTTAAGTGAAATGTTTGTGGTGAATGAAGGATGTATTTCAGAACAGATGTTACACCATGTGCAACATTAACAGCAGCAACAAGCAACAAGTCACATAACCACTCCTTACATACCCTTCAGGTAACTGATTACTAATTATAGTGGCCTAAAACCCCAGCAGGGGATTTTCATTTCATATATGTATTCTACATATAAACACATAATTCGGGCCCCAAAAAATCCATATATTGTACAATTTTGCTCATAAATTAATAAGCAATTACAGATCAAATATGTATGTAACTAGGAGCTTCAGCACCTTTTGAGACAGACACACACTCCCTCCTCTGCTCCTCAAACATGGTACAACCAGGAAGTATAAATAGACACGAGATCGTCTGTGGACTCTTTTGCTAGAAGACCTGCAGAAAGGTGAGGAGCAAAGGTAAGTCAATACACAGAATTGTGTTAGCAGTACTTATCATACCATCAAACATAAGACAGCCTGTGTGCCTGCTTGTAGCACTGGCCCAACTACTCATTTATGCTTCATGCTTTTTGTAGGACTGACTTCCATGGCTGCCGAGTACTGCTACAACATAAATTCTATGTTGCACAAGCATTAACCCACAGAGCATGACTACATTTTGCCGCATCATTAATGTCATGTGAAATTTACACACACTTACAGCCCCACTATATTGTAAACGCCGCACGTGTCCTCACGCATAAACAACAAAATAGGTCATTTACCTTTGCTTTCATTAATTACCCACCTGCACCTGCGTTGATTTAAACTCTGAACTCTTACATGTGAATTTGCACCATTGACCAAAAGCAAACCGCCTTGATAGGGTTGACCTTTGAGGGAACGAAGAGCAAGAAAGTCCAAAACAGAAGAAGCTGATTATTAGCTGTGTTTTATCATCCATTTTTATGTAGCCCTGCTCTATAAACAGCTCCACAAAAGAGGAATGGCTTGCAGACAATTATGAGACAGGAATCAATATTACGAATCTCTTGAATGAACTGTTAAGTTAATGTGCAGTTAGTGACCAAGCTAGCTGGCTTGCTAACTGTCGGTTGGCAAGCCAGCCGTTTTAGTTTGCTTGGATTTTTCCTTTGTGTGAAAAGAAACCGAACCAAGGGGAAAACGCTCCAAGTTTACAAACTAATCAACTGATTCGGACCAGAGCAAACAAACAATAGGTGTGAAAACGCCCTTAGTCTTTTTGGTATTAAAAAGAATGTAATACCCACTTAATCTGATTAACTCAGACAGCTGATGGAAGCGTGTAAGGATGAGATCTTCTGATGTTCAGCATGAACAGGAGAAATGATAACAGCGAGCAAAAAGTGTTTCAGTGTTCATATGGGCTCATGACTATTGTTTTAAGACAGACTTGGAAAAAATGTGAACCTATCCTTTGAGGTTTTGCAGCAGTGTAACAATATCATGCTACTTCCACCTTTGTGGAAGAGATACAGCAGATAATATTCTCAAGGGGTTGTCAGGAAAATGACAGCACAGGTCATTTTTAAATGACTGAATGAACCAACAATGATGCTGTTTTATTTTCTGGTGAGAACAGTGGAAGTGGAAGTCTAAGCTTCACTTTTATGAATTGGTTGATAGCATGTTTATGCATCCACAGTCACAGTGCTTATACATCTGGAATCTGCTCCAATATAGAACCGTTTGATCAAGTATTTCCATTTATCAAAGTGAGGTTGGGCCATAATGGAGGAACAATTATAGCCCGTAACAATGTATGTGCACTGTAGTCATAATGTGTTATGTTAGTCACTGCCCCTCTGACAGCTCATGTCAATAGGTGGGTGATACAGCTGTCATCATATTGTGGTGTGAATGAGCTTGGCTCAACTGTGGGAGTCTGTATATTTGCACTGTGTGTGTGTGTATGTGTGTGTGTGTGTGTGTGTGTGTGTGTGTGTGTGTGTCTGCAGTCCCAGACGGAAGCCCAGAGGACAGATGGTGGGTTCAGACGCAGACTGACACACCGTAACCAAGCGATTACACACTCAATGACTCCCCCTGAAGAGAGAGAGGGGGGAGAAGAAGAAGAAAAAGTGGGGAGGAAAGAAAGGACTGGGGGAGAAAGAAAGGTAAAGAAGGTGGGAGTGGATCAATGCGTGAGAAGTGTGGGATATCTGAGGAGAAAAGAGGAAAATATGGACGGTGTCAGGTTTTTCATTTGCAAAGGAAAATGTGTGTATTTAAAAATGGGGAAAAGAGAAGTGAATGATGAAGAGGGAAGATGAAGGGAGTCAGATAACTGAATAAAACAAGCTGAAATGAAAGAGGAGGAAATAGGATTGAGGTGGAGAAGGAGGGGTGAACCAATAGAAAGGCAGAAGAAGAGATGGTGAGAGTGCGAAAGAGGGAGTAATGGATGGATGGAAAGACAGAAGCCTCTAGGGACACAGGATTACATGATAGCCAATTAGAGCGAAGGATGTTGGAAACTCCCCTGATGAAACTGATATGTGATTGGTTCAGGGTTTATTATCCTCGCTGAGCTATCGTTGCCTCTTTAATACACACACATATACACTCAGAGATTAGATTTGGTAACTGGTGATGTTTTTTTTGTTTGGCACGCGATACTGTGGTGCTGTGGATCTGACATTACCAACATGATTTATTCCAATAATGTGTCACAGCTAATACAATGTGTGCAGATGTGAGGGAAAGACACCAGCTTTTTAAGGTGGATTCTAACCTCTGCCCACAAGAAACACTGTTTACAGCAGCGAGCCAGACCAGAAACACCCCCAACACACACGCGCGCACACACACATACGCACACACTCCACCACCCGAGTGTAGCCTGGCCCAGGTCAGGTCAAGCGGGATCATGGGAAACCATTCCTGTGGCCCTTCTCACCTTTTTCATCTCAGAGCGTCTCAAAAACATCCCAGACATCGTGCTCTCCTTCACTTCCTCTGTCTTCACACACACGCACACACACACACACACACACACACACACACACTTTCAAGTCAAACCTCTGTTGTTTTTTTCCCCCCAGCTCTGAAACAACAGGAGCTACAGAGGAAAGTGCCATGGTACTGTTCATGGTAATGGAAGGGATTTTCAGTTTCACCACAGCACATGCATGTTTAGTCTTAGTCTTAATTAAAACTAGACTAAAATGTTTATGAGTGTTCGACTACTTTACTGAGGACTGAAACAAATTAGCAATCAAGTAACATATTGTGTGTAGTAACACAAGATGAAACTGTCTGTGGTTCTGTTTGACTAAGACATGACTAAAATGTCCAGTCAGTTGCCTAGTTTTCTGTAGGAAAACTGACCTCTTCAGCCAACATTTACAGTATTAAGCATGCCAGTAATGTAATATTGTAACATCGCTCAGTATTAAACTGTAATCATGTCATTCAGAGGTGTTATCTTTATTAGTACAACAGCAGCACAGTTCCCCACCTAATGACAAATGCTTTTATATCTGACAACAGCGACTGTGACAGCTGTCTACAAGATATATATAAAACAGTAACTTTTCAACCAAATTTAGCTTGGTTTTAACGTAGATATAGCCCTACAAATCAACAAATCTAGGCCTACTGGTCTACCAGGGTATTTCCCTGGTACTTCTTTATAAGTTTTGGGTGGCGGGGCAGTAATGAGAGGGCCTTTCCCTTCTTTCATGTCACTGCAGAATCATTGTGAAACTTTAAATCCAGCCCTGTGTGGACTTTGAAGCCGCCGGAGCAGATATTTACAGATTGAGGGATTAGGAAGATAGCTCTTATTAAAACTGAGTCCTCATCATTTGGCTGTCATTCTATTTAATCATTACAAAATGGACTCATTAAATTCCTCCTCTAAAGTGTTTTTCCCTTCAAACTCTGTGGCTTTGATGCGCTTGCACAGACACACGCTGACACACATTCAAATACACAGACGTATTGCGCTGACCCAGTCTATTGAAGAGACTTTTATCAAATGTAATTTATCAACTTTCTAATGCGACCAGGACTTGTGATGCAGTTAATTCTCCAAGAAGGATTAGTTGTGTGTCTCTGGGTGTACAGTGTGTGTGTGTGTGTGTGTTGTACTGGAGTGCTGTTGTGTGATGTAGTAAAAAGGGCAAGTTACTTTGCTGTGCAACTGTGTATATTTTTTGAAATGTTTTTTTTTTCCTAAACCTCTAATAAACTCAGTGTTACACATCATAGAGCACAAGTATGTGCAACAGTTGTATTTTTTGGATGGCATGTTTTGGATAACCTAAAAATGTTTTGCATAGGCCTTGTCATGATCCGTAGTCTTTTTCTGTTTCCTGTGTTATTTTGAAGTCCGGCCTTTTGTTTCCTGTCTGTTCATGCCTTCATGTATCTGATCACCTGCTCCCTGTTTCACACCTGCCCCTGATTCCCTCGTCAGTCCCTTCCATATTTATACCTGTTTCCCTTGTTCTCTGTTGGTTCATTGCGTTTGTATGGTGCGCTGTAGTGTGTCAGCTGCTTCTCATGCGTTCTGTTCGAAGTGGATGTTTTCCCTGTTCTTCTGTCTCCTGAACCCAGACCTGTCTGTCTACCTGCCTGTTTGCTTGTCTCCCTGCACCTGCACGTAAGCCATTAAATCTTCAAAACTGCCTGAGCCTCTGTGTCTGTCTGCACTTGGGTCCTTCTCCTGCCACCTCCCTACTTCACCACGTAACAGGCCTACATATTTTGTTAATGGTCAAATAAAGTCCAAGACAAACTGGTCTCAAAGTCGATGAGTTTGAAAGAAGTTGTTCAAATTTATTTGTCATATCAACACATTTTTAGATTTTTAACTATGCTAGTGACGTGGCTGTGGGAATGGCTCTGTGCAACTGTCAGTCGGTCGATCAATCTACTGCTTTGGTCCAGACCAAAATATCTCAACCACTATTAGATGAATACATGAAGTCAAGAAACATTCACAAGAGGATGTAAACTATAAAGACTTTGACGATCCCCTGACTTTTCCATGAAGTTGACATTTTTGGTTTTAAATTGTTTTAACTTTCCATATAGCACCACCATCAGGTAAAATACTTTGGTTTATGAATACCTGCAAAACTGACATTCCCATACTTTTTTTTTGTGCTAATTGGCAAATGTTAGCATGCTAACATGCTCAACTTAAGATGGTGAACATGGTCAACATTATGCCTGCTTAACATCAGCATGTTAGCAAATCCTTGTGAGCATGTTAGCATGCCGACGTTAGCATTTAGCTCATGGTGCAATGAGCTTGAATAGCTTGAATTTAAGTGCTTTTTAAAGTGCATTATGAAATGGCTGTCGATAAATAATGTAGTCAAACAGTGTCTTCTCTTGTCCTCCTCTTCTCACCTTCCTCAGCTCTCCTCAAATATTTTTACTTTATTCAAACCTCTCTCCTCCCACCGTCCCCTGCTCTCCTCATCCTCACCCGTTATCTCTCCTTTCTATCGAAGCTGAAACGGGTCGTTGACGGTTAATAGATTTAGCCGCTATACTGGTGGAGAGACAATGAGAGAACCATCAATTTATCCGCCGTTTAACTTCTCCAATCTAACCTCCGTAAACTCACCCGGTGAAACTCATTTCTGTGTTTCCTCGCCAATCTGAAAACCTATCATCTCGCTAATCTTGGGCTTTCAATTCGCCAGGGGGACAGGGGGAGTCAGACCAATCCTGGATCTCGGAGGTGATCTGTTAGCCTGGCGTAAATGTTTATAACACGGAGCAATCTCCAGGGTTTATACGTTGATGCACATGCACACGTGCACGTCCAGTCATACGCACACACACTTCCTTTCTTTTTTTTTTCTTCCAGTGTCTTTCTCTCTCTCTCTCTCTCGCCCTCTCCGGGGCATTTATAGGGATGTGAAAGCTGTTATTGGGCAGGTCAGCGGAGTGGAACTGTCAGATAATAGGCTAGTTACCGTGGCAGCACATGAATGAGGGATGGAACGGAGGAGGGAGACAGAGGGAATAGAAACGCTCAACTCACTCCTTAATCAGAAGGTAAACTGGAAATCTGGGGAGTTTAGACTCCCTGCTGAAACAGATAAGGGGGGGGGAGAAAAGTAAGTGAGTGAGTGAAATAGAGGATGACAAAGGGAGGAAGACAGAGGAAATGTGAATGGTCATGGAGCAGAGATAAAGATACAGAGAGAGAGAGCTTATTACCATTCCCAGGGAGCCAGGTGTTTATTTCTCTATTTGTAAACGCTGGCTTCATTACCCAGAGTTCAACAGGAGCAGGCTGAGCTGCAGCTGCATCAAGGTCAGACTAATCAGACGGCGAATAGGAAGGAAGGCAGAAGAGGGAACACAAATTATGTAATGTATCCTCTCTGCTGCTCTTGCCCCTCCATCCTTGCCATTTCCTATCTGTCCCTGGTCCTCCTCATCCCTCCTTCCCTCCCTCCCCTCCTCTCTCGGGCCTGCTCACCCTCCATCTCCCTCCCGCTCCGTGGTCCACTGGGAGCAGAATTCTTCAGACCGTCTCCCACTTTCTCTGATGGAGACTGACAAAGTCTGCTTTGTGGAATGACTTGTTTGTGTGTCCGCGTATGTATGTCCTCAATTTGTTTGAAGCATTGGCCGGTACTCTGCAAAACCTACTTTGTTGCATATATACACTTGTTTTTGTCAGCCAGGGCCCTAAGGAAACGGTTTGCATTGTTTATGTGTTAAGGTTGATTATAGGTTTTTTTAAACGCTTGAAGTTAGAAACTCACACAGAAGTGGCATTACTTCATCAAATTGTTAAGATAGACATATTAGTTTGTGTTACAAATTAGCTAGAAATGTCAGGAATAACAACCATAGTACAGTCAGAGACCCTTACTACAAACGATTATAGAGTTGGATCATCAGAAAACTCAAATCTAACCATAAAGCCATTTGCAGGAGCTGTCAAAACATTTGAGTAGCAACGAGGATTGTGCAGTGAGAACAAATCCCCCTTACTAAACATATACATGAACATTGTTTGAAATTAACAATACCAAAAACATCGTGCAGAAGGAGAAGGTTGGGGTGGTGGAGGATTATAAAGGCTGTGCTGTACACTTGTATGAATATGATTGGACGATACCAGTGGTGGCCAAATAGCTGATAAATGTGCCACTTCAGTGCTCTGCCAGAACTAGTTTCTTGAAAACAGTATGGGTCAAGCATTTGTTCTAATGGACTGTAGTTATGGGCAGAAAACAAAGTTCACCCATTTTAACGTACATCTTGACCTACCTATACAACGTATTCAACTGTAACCAACTCAAGGCTTATAGGTAAGGATACTCATTTTTAACCATAGCCCTATAAACCCAACCTCCCAGCCAATCACATGGCTTCTACCCTAACCCCCATGGGACCGTGGGAACTATCCGGCAAGTATCTTACTTTAAAATATGATTCCAGGCATTGATACATGAAGTCCATTCGATTTTCCTGGTAAAATAAGAGTAGAACACGTTTGGCCGAAGCTTTACTTTGTCTGGTTAGAGTTTCCAACTGTGAAGTAAATTCTAAACGGCACTAGTAGGAAGTACTGTGTTAGCAAATAAGATAGCTTATGACAGCACATGAATAACTGCACATTTTTTTGCAGTGTTGTATATTGCGTAAGTAAGAGCACTCAGAATTTTTAGCCTGTCTTAGGCCATGATTACACTAATGTGGGTAAATGCTACATGGAAACTAAAACACCAATGGAATTACAGCTACGTCACTTCTTTTGCCCCCTTTTTTTGGGTAGCAAACAACGCAACTGCATCACCTCAACATCTGGTAAACGTTGGGGTTGAAAGGATCGACCTTTCAGACAGACAAGAATGCTGTCTGCTTGGTCTCAGCAGGTTAATACTCCCTTGTCAACTTTAACTGTTTGTGACCACTTGTGTTTCACTATAACACACAATACAGACGTTCTTATTGGCACATGTTGGTGTTTTTCTTCTCAGATGACTGCATGGGTATAAAACGATTTAATCTGACATTGTAAACGAAGATAAAATAACCCCCGGAACTGTAGTATGACAGTTTTTAATTAAATAGTTCCTACAACATAGTCCTCAACCTATGCCTGGGTTTGGAAAACTCAATTTCTTCAGCATCGTTTTTTGGTAGAGGAAAATGCCGGTTTAGGGCAGACTGAAAGCCAAAAAGAGAGAAACAGGTGCAATTTCAAAATGTGTCCGCATTACTGTGGATATGACCTGCGCAGTCACTTTTCCAAGTTCTTTATTGTCATATGCACAACAATTACAGTCACTTTTTGACCCTTGGTTCAAGCAGCATTGTTCTCACCATCCCAAACTAGACCCATAAACACTCCAGAGCTCAAATAAACGACTCAAAACAAGCTTGGTGTGATTGCACCCTCAAGTATGAATTATGGTTTGGTATCTGAATGCATGTGGGTGTGTGTTAAGATAAGAAAAGCTGCTTTTTTTGTTTTTTTTTCTTATGCACACATGACTCCACGTGGTATTGTAATAATCACAGATTCTTTTGATGTCCCGGACTTGAAAAAGGCTCTCAACAGGGCTGTTCTCCAAACTGCTAATCTCTCAAAGGTAGTGAAGAGGAGGGGAGGCAGGAGGAAGAAAGAAACGAGTAATGAGGAAGGAAATGGAGAAAAAGAGGAGGAGGATGGAGAGCGGTAGTGGACGGGGAGATCAGTGAGAAGGAGGCCAGAGAGATGGAGGGAGAGAAGGGCAGAAATGGGAAAATGAATGAGAGGAAAAGTGATAAGAACTCTTGCTTTTGAACTTGAAGAGCTTAATTTGAAATGTCAGGGCTACCCCCCATCATCCCCCCACCTCCTCCCTCTTCCTTGCCGCACTCCCTCTCCTCAGGAGTCCCTGTTGTGCAGTAGTGTGGATTAAAATAATTAAACAGGCTCTGTTTTAATTAAGACAATAAAGCCGAGAGTCTCTAGGTAAGACCGGAGAGAGATTGAGAGAGAAAGAGGGTGAGTGAGGGAGGGAGATGATAAAGAAGTCTAACGAGAGAGGCGGGATGATAGGAGGTACAGAGAGAGATGCATTATCTCCATTACTTATCTATCTTGTCTATTTCTAGGCATGAGATTGCTATTATCACTTTCTACAAAAGTATGTTTGCACTGGTCCTCCATGTACCAACACCCATGTGTATATATGCGTGTGTGTATATATGCGTGTGTGCGCGCGCACGTGTGTGTGTAGGATAGGTGTTGAGGGCTGCTTGTTAAATGACTTAGGCCTGTATGTGAGCCTGAATGTATGAATGCATTTATATTGCTTTTCCCTCCGCCTTTGTAGCATGCATGTTTGTGTGTTCCTGTGTAGTGCACGTGCATCTTTATTTCGTCTCCCTCTCAGCCTGCTAATGAAATATTTATTTATTTCTTGGAGCGAGGGCGCCGGGTGGCGAGCAACTCAAATGAAATGTCATATCTCATTGTGTCTCCCTGAGAAGAGGGGGGGACAGAGGAACAGAATTGCTACTGAATAATATACGGAGGATTCAGAGGGGAGTGATTACAGGACAAAGAGGGAGGGGATATGAAGAGTAAGACGGAGAGAGAGAGATATGGAGTAAGGGGGAGAAACAAGTCATTCATCTCCCATCACTTATTGTTGTGTGTGTCATGTTGTTTCTGTCACATCGTCAGCCTGCGGTTCAGAGCTTCAGATGTTGAACTCTGACTGTTGTGACTCCTGTTTGCTGTAGTAGCCTACTCATGCATGCACACACATGCTGAAGTGAGCCACAGCAGTGTTTTAACACCGCCCATCTAGACATACCAGAGGGACCAGCTACTGCTTATCTAGTAGTAGCTGTTATCATTGCACTAAGAGCGCGCGCACACACACACACACACACTGGCCCATGCCACCAACATGAAGGAGATTAGAACTTCTTAATCTTCTCCCGTCCCTTCTTGTGTTGCACAAACATGCACAAACACACACTCAAACACGTTGTGCTGTTTCCTAACAGGAGACTCTCGAGGAACCACCACGACCTGCAACGCATGGCGTCACATGACAGACGAAAGGTGTCAGTAGGCTGCTTTTCGGTAGCTTTGCTAGCTTGTCTACTTGTTCTGTAAAAAGATAACCAGTAAAGAAGCGCATAAAACAATTCTCTACAGCAATGGGGAAAATGCATTAAAGTTTGTTAATCAACCTGTATTTAGTTTTGACAAAACAGTACCTAGTAATAGAGTGCAAAGGCAATGGTGGACAGCCAGCATTGAAGATGCTAGCAGATTAGATCGCTAGAGGTAGTGCTAGCTCGCTACCCCCGTCGATCCTGTGACCCTAGCCTTGCAGGTCTTTGCGGGCCCCTCGAGAGTCTCTGTCCCCTTGAGAGTTTCTTAACCATATCCTCACCCTGAGCCTTTCTCATGACCCTACATGTCTGCGCTGCAGGTGCAAAAACACACTGATAAACAAACAAACAAACTGTGAAAACAAACGCAGGTTAATGACGGGACAGCTGTGCTCCGCTCACCAGGGTTCTCTCCATTAGTTAAATGCTTCTTTATGACTTTCCCTTAAGGAGTTAATGTGTCAGGGGGCAAGAGTGAAAGAGAGTTAACACCTCAGCATTCAAGATGGCACAAGTCTGAGTCAATTCTCCATCTGTTTTGAAGAAGGTCTAGATATATACACTTAAACCTGCACTAAAAGAAGGAAAAACCCCTGCTTGCAGAATGCTTTAAAACTGTTAAAACGGAATATAGTTTATTTATAAATCCATTTTTATCTTTCTTTTTTTGTTGTTGCTTTTTTTGCCTGTTATGTTTTCTGTGACATGTAATTTTCTGATATTTTTAAGCCAAAAGGCCTAAAGAAAAGTTATTCTACAGAGCTCTGCAGCGAACGACTAACTGAAAACTGTAAATATTCAGACTCCCAGTTGCACAAGAGCATGACCAAAGGAACCATTTGCAGCAACACACTGAACCCTCAGCTCTGTTCAGAAGCAGGAGAGGTGGGCTGATTAGGACACCGTTGTGTAAGAGTGTAAAACAGAAAACTGATCCACTGGGGCAGCTTTTTCTCTATTAACGGCGGAAAAACACTTCACCCTTTAGGACGTTAATATTTCAGTCTGAGATCACCAATAAAATACTGGGGCTATATTTGGGGCTAAAACGTCAGTCTGAAATGAATTTTGTGGGTAAGAATATTGCTTCGCTTTACTCGGGCCAGGGGCAAGAAATGAGACTGTCACACGTACAATATTCAATAACAAAATCCCATCATCCTCTGCTGCAAGCCAGCCCTAAAACTATGCCAGTCAGCTATTGACACTTCCTGAAGTTGAAGAAATTATTTGCAGAGAGGTGAAGTCTTTCAACTCTTATTTGGTGAGGTCAGACTGCAGCCTATTTATATGCAATACAAAAATGTTTATGAGAGTATATGCTGCCAAAGTAGCACAGATTTATAGTATTTGTGTTATCAAATTATTTAAGGAACAAAAGGCCAAACAAACCAAAACAGACATAAAGATTGCAGACAAAGCAGTACATGTTAAGGCAAAAGTCATGCAAAACAGAAGTAAAATATAAGCACTCCACTGGAGGGTTGTCCAATATCTAAGTAGCAACCTGATTGGCCAAATCAAATACAGAAATAGAGCAAAGACATATTCTTATTGGTCTGATGCAAGATTAGCAGTTTTAACCAGCACATAAATCAACTTGTGTACCGTTAAGAGCATGTGAAGGCATGCTGGACAAATTCATATCTTTGACACGTCAAACAAAAAGCAATTCTTTCAACACAAACGATAATTACAGAGCAACACGAGCACAAACAGTTAGGATGTGGACCTGAAGAAAGCACACTCGGCTAGCGTTGGACTGAGTTGCCATTTTCATTTTACTTCATTAATTCAGCCTGACATTGTGTTTATCAATCAATCAATAACTTTGTTTGTCCCCAGTGGGGCAATTGGTTATGCAGCAGTGGGATGCTTACATTTAGCACACATGAAACACAGGGCACTTAAATACAACACTAACGCCAAAAAACATAAATACACAAACAATTTCTTGTTGGCAGGGGTTTCTTAACTGGTTTTGCCCAAACCAATCAGTAGCAAGTGACGTATCCATCTCGTCAACATGATTTTGGAAGCTCAGGCAGCTGTTGCTAAGAGCAACTTAACATTTTTCACATTGATCAAAGACATTTTGTGTCTGTAAGTCAACTTGCATCAACTTGTACAGCTGCGTCGTTCGAATCCATGCTTGTTGTTGTCTTTTTGTCGCTATATTTCATGAATACAGCTAGCTACCGTCGCTATGTAGGATGACGACGTCCCCATTCTTAATCACATCTGCAAAGCTTGGATTAGTCTATTGTTTCTCTAACCGGGGGACACACACAACACCAGACATATCTGAATTGCTGAATAAATCAGGTTAGGATTGTTGATTTGGAAAATTAAAAGAAAACAAAAGAAATAAAATTTGGCCAACACAGATTTCACTGTTTGTACATCGGAAAGGCGTGTTTTACTGTTTTCAGACTGTCTGTACCGCACCTCTTTTGGAGTCTATACGAGTGTAAAGACTTGTTGCCATTACACATAAACCACTATTCTTGGTGGAGCTTTAAATCTTGACCTCGGATGAATGAGGGGGCCATTGTATACTATGTTAGGTCTGGTATCATCTCAGATGCATGTGTGTCTGGTTGCTAGAGCAACTTTTTTCCTCTTTTTCTATGAAATCACCCTCTCAGGTGAATTCTACATATCTGCTGTGAGTGACTATTTTTCACTCAGAGGCACAACACTCCCGATTCAAAAATACTTTATTCTTGGAAGCTTGAGAGATTGAAATGTTTGGCCCCGCTGTTCGGTGAAACACAGTACAGCGTGTTGTTTTCTGTTTGATGACATATGCTGGTGTCTGTGCTTATCTCATGAATAAAGCGAGGTTAGAATAAAGCTACGCAGAAGGCTGGCCTCACTCTGGTGTGTATGGAAAAGGCTGCAGAGCAAGTAATAGCAGCAGGCATGTGGGAGTGTTTAATGGAGAGTGGAGTAATTTGCGCTTTTAATGATGATTAGAGGAGGAAATTGGCTCAGATTTACAGTGTCACTCAGCACTGAGACAGAGGAGGGAGAAAATAGAATAAAGGCCTCTAAATTGTCTGATACTCGTGTGTGCACATGTGTCTGTGCACAGGTGTGAGACAGAGAGAGAGACCCGTAACGTATGACTGACCCCCCTCACAACACCCATCCACCCACACTCCTCCACACCTCCACTTCCAGAGGAAATGTATCACTTAAACCAACTGCAGCTCAGCTCACAGAACCTAATGAATCTGGGCTCAATTTTACGCCTAGCTGCCCTTCCAACTGAGACACACACACACACACACACACACACACACACACACTCACTCACACTCCCTCCCTCTCACACACACTTAAATACTGAGGCAGCCTTACCTATAGCTGGTTGGTAGTCTTTGTAACGTAAAGAGGAAATTGGAAAAGTGTGATTATGGCACTGATTGGCAGAAGAGTCTTTTCTCAGACTTTTCTGTCTTCTCATCAACACTTTATTCCCCTTTTGACCTCTCCATTATCTAACGAAAACCTCCTGACATACAACTCTCTATTCGTGGCCCTTTATCTCTTTCTTGTCCGACATTTTTTTTTCTCTACTGATCGCGCTATTTGCCAAACTAATAGAGTGAGGAACAGTGCAGTGGAGGAATAAAAGGAATTTGGTTTATATATTTACAAAACGCACAGGATGTTGTCCATGTTAATGTTTTGCCTACAAAGAATGCAGGGCAGTTCGCCTGATAATCAGGGTAAATAGCCATTTTTTTAACTTATTTCGCCTGACTTTACCTTCTTCATACTGTAGCTATTTGTGGGAGCAATATTTAATTTAGCTAATTTTGATCTGATGTAACTTTCAGTCATTACTGAGGCGGTGTTAGCAAGCTTTTAGCTTTTAGCATAGGGAATGAAGGTCAATGTTGTTTCTACAAAGAAAATTAGCTGGTTAAGTATTTCATGATGAGATGTCTTGATGGGAAAATAATAGGCTAGGCAGTGTTAAAGGTTTTTACAATGGAAGCTTAACAAAGAAAAAAGATAAGCCTGTGTTTAATTATTTCAACCTAACTAGTGTGTCCTTTTAGCAGACAGAGGTTAACAGGCTAGCTACATTTTAAGCTTTCTAGCTAGCTTTGTGAACCTGATAGCTTCTAGCTAGTGTTAGGCTGGCACCTTGAGTTGACAAATGTTTCCACTGTCTTCTTACCAGGAACAGGCATTTTACTAGAGATTTATAGTGATAATGTGAGGGAAAAATACATTTGTTTGGACAGGAGCAAGATTGTTAACAGTGGCTAACATGTTAGCTAACATAGCTTGCTAGCAACTGGTAACTAACCAACATAGCCGGGCTGTCCTTGCCTTTGTCTATTAATACTGCATAATAAACTCACCTCTCATAGAAAAGACTGAGATAAAGTGTTGTATGTTATAAGCAGTGATTTAGAACGGTTATTAAACTGTTAATACGTATTAAAAATCTCTAGATAATCAGACTAAATTGCCATTTAGTTTTTCACCCCATTATTCAGTCTCATTTTGTTGGAAAATTTTCTGGCGACACAGAAGTTGCGGTAGCGGTTACTAGGGGTAGCCTAGTTAACATTTCTAATGTCAGTCGAAGAAATATGCTGATTTTATAGTTGTTTCTAACAGCCTGTACAGATCCATCTATCTCATCCACCCTTGTGGCCGTTTTGTGGCACTTTTTTGTCACAATTTATCTGGCTGTGGCACAGGAGATGCTGAGGTACGATCCCACTCACAGCCTGCCCTACAAAGCTTTAATTGGCATGGTTGTTACAGCAGGGGAAACGTGTTAATGAATACAGTACACTATTTGAATAGCTGAAAAAAAATTGTAGGTGTGTGTGTAGCAATACAGAAATCTGAGTTATCGGACTTTGACACAGCTTGGTAACGTCTCCAAATTTAGTCAACTAAAGTCATGCTGGTTCTTTGTCCAACCAGGGAAACAGCCATTCACCAGAGCAACAACAAACCTTTCTGAATCACTGTCAAAATCGGAGACGCGGGAGATTTAGAGATCTGGAACCAGGTACCTGCAAATATCTTCAAACGCATTTTAATTATTTTTTTTTAAATGGTGTCACCTTTTTAAATGCTAATTGTGAATATTTCAGAACAAAACTCTTCAGTTTGGTGAAAACAGGCTGGGTCGGCGCTCACCTGCACTGAGCCCTCTGTGAGTTCTGAGTGAAAAGCCCTTCATAATGGTAAAAAAAAAAAAAAAAGACATTTAGTCTGAAATCACTCAAAACATTTTGATCATTAATGACAACCTGAGAGGAGAGCAACCTTTAAAATACGGGTTTGTTATGGTTCACACAAACCACCCAAAATGTCTCACTCAAACACACATATACACTCAAAGAGAGACACACACAATCAGGTCACATACATTCTGTAATTCTGAAGATGAGTTGTGCAGCTTTTTTTTTCGAGGAGAGCCGTAGCATGCATTTCTCTATTAAGATATGTAAATTCATAATCTCTCAAAAGCCCATTTTTACATCCATTTCTGTCTGTCATTCAAACAGTCTTCATTCTCTCCTTTTTCTGCTTCTGTCTCGTGGTTTGTATGTCTGTCTTTCTGCTCTGCCACCCTCGCCCCTTTGCCTCCATCCAAACAGCAAACGCCAGTGAATGAGACTCGTCTCGTCCCTAAAGGCCGATTGTCAGGCATAATTACCATCAGAGAATTAGAGGTTGAAAAAGCAGATTAGATTAGAGCATGTGTTTCATTTGTCCCCCCCCTCTTCTTTTGGCATTGTTCCTCTGTACTCTTTATTTTTCTCATTATTATTAAAGAATTAAAGAAGAAAGAAATAGCAAATTAAAGAATGCAGGAAAAAAAAGAAGAAAATCTGCAAGAGAAAAATAATAGTTTGCATTTGGGCTGCAGCTAATGATTACTTTTATAATCGATTAATGCGTCCATTATTTTTGTTTGGTGTGAAAAAACATCATATCATAGAAAAATGCCTCTCAACACTTTCCTAGAGCGCTAGATGACGTCTTTAAATGTCTTGTTTTGTCCGACTGTAACAAGCCAAAACCAATAGATGTTCAGTTTAGAACTATATATAACCGTGAAAAGCAGCAAATCCTCACATTTGAGAAGCAAGAAACCGAGAATGTTTGGCATTTTAACTTCATGAATCAACTTCAACAAACAACAAATCAACAAATCATTTCGGCACTAGTTATATAGCTCGTATGTGCTCACACTCAGTTGCCAGTTTAGCGGTTTAATTGACAGGTATTTCTATTATTTTGTCCACCCTGTTTGGGTAGGCTGAACAACAGAAATATTTCTCTGTATAACGCAACACAATACAGTTCAACAGCACCACAGCGCCTCCAAAACACATCTTAACATTACAACCTTCATGAAGAGAGCATTTATAGCAGAACTGCTGTATTAGACTGCATTAGTTTTAGCTAGGTGTAGCTAATAAACTGGCAACTGAGTGTATAAAGTCTAAGTATAGACACTTGCGTGCACACACACATAGAGACACACACTTATCGATTGACTGGGCAAACCTTCAATAAAGCTCCCCCCTCTGCAGCCGTCTACCCTCCTCCAACACACACACCGGCACGTAAACTGCATAAATGCCAGCCCACAAACACACACACACATACACACACACACACACACACACATCCAAACACATTTACAGTTTCTCTAAAGCTCCAACACAGCCACAAACAAGTGTAGTGCGACTGTGTTTGATAGAGTGAGGAGTAAAGCTCGATTTGGTCCTTTGGCACCCTGGAGTTTGGATCCTGTCCCCGCTCTTTGGCTATCCTCTGTCATTTGTGCCGTGCCAACTCTGTCGTTCTCTTTCTTATGCACACACACACACACACACACGCACGCACACACACAGAGACACACACACACACACACAGAGCATGCCAACTGTTACACTATCCAAGCCAGAATGACCATGTGTTGTTGTATCCTTCTAATGTCTCCATCATAACAGCAGCGCTTCTAATAGCGCTTGATCACTTCTGTGAACACGGTTTCTTTTCTTTCCTAATGTCCTCCCCATTCTCCTCTGGTATTCAGATCAATAGCGGCTGACATCATTAAAATGCAGCAGGCCGATCTTTACACACACACACACACACACACACACCTCCTAGAATCAACACAATAATTGAAATATTTTCAACCTGATTAGGTCTGGCCTGCTGGCTGGGTCGGTTGCTAGGGCTGTGCTCCCTGGTTGCTAGGGGGAGTAAATCATCTGGCATTATTTGATTTCTGTTCCAGATATGAAACCGTTACCGCGGCGATTAAATGTCTCACAGCTTAGACACCTTGAGGGGGGAAAAGACTGAGGAAGAGAAAAGAGAGAGAGAGAGATTAAGTAGTGGGGGGGGGGGNGTGCAGCAGAGAGAGAGAGGCCACTCGTGAGAAAGAAATATGAGAAAAGGTGAGAATGATAATGCCTAAATACAGAAATACAGAGTGTGTGTGAGAGAGAGAGAATAACAGGGTAATAAGGATGAAATGTTTTCCTGCACTTCCATGTCTCAGTTGGCTGTTCTTTCCTCCTGACGACTGACAGGTTAGTGTGTGTGTGTGTGTGTGTGTGTGTTCGTGCATGTGTGACAATAACGTGTTTATGCTAGCATGCATGCACAGTTTCCGATGGGGCTGACAGGCATGCTTCCTGGTGTGTGTGTGTGTGTGTGTGTGTGTGTGTGAGATCTGGAGTTGTTTGCACTGTGTTGATATAGAGACGTCTACAGAGTCACGGTGAGGGCACAGGGATCCGCCTACACATGGGAGCTGTGGGCGTTCTCAAATGTTTATAAAACACAAACTGAACCAAGTACTCCCACTGGAACACACGTTATACACAGAAGGAGACGAGCAGAGAGGAAAGAAAAGGCGGAGTGAAGGGAAATGACTGTCATACTGAGGGACGCTATTTTACTTGTTTTTTAAACTTAGTTATTGAGTAAATGGTTCAAAGCAAGCATGTATGTTGTTATTTATACCTACAGGACTGTAAAAATGGAGCTATAATTTCAGTGGTTTGTATATGAACAGATCCCAGACAATATGCTTAAAATACATGTATGCTTTATACATTCTCAGAATCACATATTATACTTAGTATTTTGTAAAACACACATACAAAACATCCAGAATAAGGATACTGTTCTGTTTGATGATCTGTATACAAATGGCAATAATATATGACAAAATAAACATGTTTTGTGCATATGTAGGGCAGCGTATCAAACTTAAATACCAAACAAAAATGTAGCATCCAGTGTCAAACATTTAAGTACCAAAAGTTGGGGCTGTGTTAATGTGGGTTGTTGCCTGTTGCTGGTTCGAGTAATAGATCCATGAGTCTGAAGACCAAAACATTGCACGGCAGTTTATAGTACTATGAGGAAGGATTTCACAACTCACAGAAATGACAGTGATGATGTTCAACTACTTTGCAGCAGTAAATAGGTTTTGAAGGCAACGTAATGGATTACATTTTCTATTTACGTAATGAGAAAATGTTATTAAGTGACATGTGACAAGTCTAAAAAATGTTATTTACTGAACGTATCAGTAAAATGTTCATTGAGAACATATTTAAACTAAAATGAAATACAGACGGGACTCAGGATGTGAACCTGGGCCAGACTGCAGTGTCAAAATCCTGCTCCACATGCCCACCATCCCCCTCCACGACCTCCCTGCAACCTAGGGGCCGTGGACGTATAAAGAGAACTGGATACAGCGTCGGCCCCGTTCATTCCTATAAAAGTTGCTCAGTGGCGCATGAAGTAAAAGTTCGACTTCCAGGTATAAAATTACCCAGATCTTCTGCATAGCTTCTGTGTTGTGCGGCCCATGGAGCTAGCGCACTAGCGCTTCCTTTAGCCCCGCCTCCCAGCCACTCGGTCTCAGGCTCACTCACATGAACGACAGTGACTCTGTTTGCCTCGCATGACGGACCCGGAAGTTGTAATTACACGGTTTGGCCACTATGTCAAATTGGCTTAAATGTAGCGCTTCATTCACTCAAAAAAACAAAACAAAACAAACAAACATTGCCTCTGAACATAATTTAGGCAACGATTTATGTGTTTGTCACCACAACATAATTGGGAAAACAATTTAGTGAATCTCTAGCAGACAGCGTTGGTTTTCACATACAAAGCACACATATTGTGCATATTTTTCCAGAGCAAATTTTAAATTTATACAGTCATCTGTGTCTCTCATCCTCTCCCCGTTTCATGTGCACACAGTTCATGTTGACCTCTCACAGGCCGCATGAAGCCAGCAAGCCCTGATAGGAATACAGCAGTAAGCGCTTGTATTTGTATGTAGCTGTCTATGGCTGCCTTCCTGTCCCTCTCTCCCTCCCTCTCTTTGTGTGTGTGTGTGTGTGTGTGTTTCTAACTGAGCAGTGAACATCGTTGAGTAATATAAAGCTACTTGAACGCGCTGTCAGATGGAGAGATGAAAATGAAAGAGGAAGAGGAATGATTGTGTACCACTCACCGCACTCCACATGAAGAGCCCCCAGACCGTTTTATGTCAAGCACCCCAAATAGTTCTGTATTTGATCATGGACCCCCTTTTGACAAGTTTGTGTCCTTACCCCACATTCACAATGTCAGCACCCTGGTTGATGGGTTGCTCTGTTCTGACCAGTTGTAGTCGGCGTGAGAGGCTCTGATTTTAACAGTGTGGTGGTCGAGTGCAGTTCAGTGTTTTTACAGCAGCAATACAGTTTTCTTTAGCAAGCTGTAAACAGACAAAATGTAATAAAATTGCATGCATCCATCCGTTTCTCTGTAGTCTTTCAAATTAGAGAAAATAAAAAACTTTAAATGTATAACTTCGAATGAGCAGAACGATTGTATCATAAAATTAAATCGCATAATAAAGGAAGCGTAACAGTCTGATTGGTTGTTGAAGCGACTACAAAATGTTCAGCGAACTTGGCGGCACACTTTTCTCAGCCGACGAGCTTGTTAACCTCCTGACCTTCCGCGCATCACTCGCTCAGCTCAATTGGAAATTAATGGACTCGTAGTGTCCATCGTTGATCGTGTTGTTTTCCGTGTTAACATGAGGTTAGGAACTGGATCGGAGAAGGCTTCTTTTGTTGTTGACTTGACACCGAATTATAAAATGATATGCTGCTATTACAGAAGGAAGCATAAGAAATAAAGTGGCATCCTAAAGCAGTGAAGTTCAAGCATTCTTTATTTTGTAAGGGGACTTCCTGTCAACCCCATAGACCACAGATTGAGTGCCGCTGCAATAAATTGAAATCTGATTAAAGAGCCTCGGCTGTAATGACCACACACTTTCAGCGGATAATCCACTGTGCTGGATGTGAGGACGCAACATCCTTGTTGTTCAGTTCGCTTTTTAAATGTCATACAGTTTGGGTTACAGTAAAGGCCACATCACTATCTGGTTGTTAAAAAGTTATTTTCTTTATTTACTTCTTATGTGCTCATTATATAACTTGGATTAACCTTTTGCCTTGGGATTTGCCTGTTCTCGACAAAACATGAATGCATCTTCATGAACAATTTTATTAGCTTTTCCCCCTCTAGAAAATGGTACAATTTTGAAGGCAAATTAACATTAATGTCTGTTGGGTCACACATCTTTAATGGCATAGAAACTGAAAGCTAATATACTGCAACACATGTCAAAAACATTTCCTTTAATTGTGTTTAAGTTGACCTGATTCTGATTGATTGAGACCAAATAGCCCAATCAGAGCTTTAAACCCACCCAATCATCATCATTTTTTTATTTCCATATATATAAAATGCTCGGTCCTAGAAGGCTCCTCCATTTTTCTTGGTTCATTAGTATAATCAGGCAAACCCAAAGCTACGGTTACAATAATGAAAACGTATCTCCTTTTATATCTTTTGTATCTTCCTTATATGACAAATATAACTGTATTTTATCACAGAGCTGTGACTTTAATAGGAAACAACTTTCAATCGAATTGTAATAAATTGAAATGACATTTTGTTTTGTTGGCCATCAGTTATTAGCCATTGTGTGTCAAGCCCGAGCCGACTGAACTGAGTGACCTGTCAATCTCAATCATGCTACTCAACCAGAGGAGGGGCTAAACCAAAAAGCAGCACAAATTATCAGGAGCCAGGCAAAACAACTTTTACCTGCCCAATTAAACAAAAAGTAGCCAAATTGAGTGAAAAACCGCCCACACTGGCAACACTGTTTTAATGTAATCTGATGCAACCTTGTCTCCTAAAATGATATTAGCACACTGCTAATAGGTTTCAGCGTACTACAGTAAAATTTGCACTTAAAAACACAATGTTTGGCTTTGAAAAACAGTGGATGAGTTACCAAAGGAACAACCTTGTGCCTTCACAACCACCGAGCAACTCACACTGGAGTAGTACACAACACACTTAACACCTCCTGTACACATAGCAGGTGTAGAAAAACAATTTGAGATGAAATTGGTGTGTGTGTGTGTGTGTGTGTGTGTGTGTGTGTGTGTGTGTGTGTGTGTGTACATGTGCTCATTTTGCACGTCACATAATCTTAAGGTTGTAAACGTTACATTTTCTGGCATGTTGCAGTTGTGACAATGACAACAATACAGCAGCTGTGTTCATCAAAGTGGCTTGTTTTACTTTCTCCCATTGATGTAATATTAGTCACACTTTAGGGGTAGTTGGCTAACTGCAGTGAAACGGATCATAGTGGGTTTCTGACGGAAAGTACACTACTCTAATTGCCTTAAACCTGTTTCTCCCTTCAACCAGTCAATATGCCTGCAGTGTGTGAGTGTGTAGGTGTGTTCCACTGGTCAATAAAGCGTGTGCTGAGAGGCAATTGGTTGTTTTTCCTCAACTTGACACGTTAAATGCAGTCACACTTCAGGTAAACACACACAGGCACGCTCACAAATACACACACAACACATGCTACGAGGCTAATGGGTAAACTGTATTGATTCTGTCCTGTTTTCAGCTTATTTTCCCTCATAACCCCTCAGAGCTCAATCACACTCGCTGACGATCACTGGAGAGTCTCTTAAATCACACCCACATGCAAACACAAACATTTATTCATAAGTGCAAACACACCAACAGAGAGACAAAGTGCTGTTGTAAATGCCATTTGTTGACCCAAATGAAAAATAGATGATGGAAAATTTCCACTGATGACTTGAATTATTTACTTTTAAAGCCACTCTTACTGAGGTGAGGTATTGTCTTTGCTTCAGCGCTGGTGTCGACCGGATTTAATTGGTTCAAGTTTGAGCTGCTTGAATTCCACCCACTCCAGTGATGTTTGTATCAGTGGAAAGGTACGACTGGTGTTCAATGAGTGTTTATTGCAGTTTGCTCCTATTCAGAGTATTTTTACAGCCTGGGTCTTATTTTTGTAGGTTTGGCTGCCATTCTGCACAGTTATGGAAGTTTTTCCTGAGCAATTAACTTGGTGTGTAAAATGTTATTGTAACTGATACAAATTCTGGTAAAAACAACAAAAATGAGACCCAGATTGGGAAAAAATGAAATGTACCAGTGGAGCTACTGTATATGGAAGACACTGATAACATGTACATGATTTACATCTGATGTTTAAAGGCTCTAAAATGCAAATTTTTTTTCACTGTATGTCAATCACAGCCCAGTATCCCTAGGACTCAATTCAGCACTTCACCATTTACACCAAGTGCCGACGATTTTATGCAGCGAGGCGGAAAGTAAGGGTGTGGAGGTTGGGGTGGTGGGTGTGAGAGTAGCACATCCGACTTTCACTCAGGAGACCAGACTTTGTGTTCTGTTACAAACCTTGCAATTAACATTAATTTTTATTAAATATACTGTAACCATAAGTTTTAGTTGCCTAACCAGAGATTAACTTAAAGGGTAACTCTGGTATTTTTAAACCTGGGCCCTATTTTTTTAAATAAATTTTGGGGTCTAAATGACTAAAACTTTTGGAATTGGTCCAGCAAATCACCTCCGCTGGCATCCATGAACGGGCTGCAATGGCTGCAACGTAACCCTTGCGGGCAATTGTGCCCGTGAAAAGTACGTCCACTAAAAGTGCTTGTTTTTGCCACTGACAGGCTCAGACTGTTATTCTAAGTGTCTGACAACATTATGGAAAGGATCCCTACAGAGACAGACTGTTTTGTTAAAGAGTAAGATCCTCTTTGTTTAACCAGCAACAGAAGTCTCGCTCAAGAAAAAGTCTCGCTCTGAAATCTCACGAGAGGTTGAGTTGTTGCAGGAAGATGCAACAACTCAACCTCTCGCGAGATTTCAGAGCGAGACTTTTCCTTGAGCGAGACTTTCTGTTTCTGGTTAAACATAAATAATCTTACTCTTTAACAAAAAGGTCTATCGCTGTAGGGAAATGTCAATGAATGTAAATCTGGCATACTAAAAGAATTAACTGCACTCTGACAGGCAGAGATACACAAAAGACAAGTCATGCAGGAGGCTGTATGTTCAAAAGTATCATACTTAAAGAGAGATGGAGAGAGAGAGAGAGAGACATGGATGATACATTTCATTTGAGAGGTTTATGGGTCGGTTCACCCAAATTACAAAAGTGGAATCTAGCGATGCAGTTTTGGCTTTATCTGCTGAGATTTTGAGAAATCTGTTTCTGAGATTTCTGCTTTCATCCCAATACAATGGAGATAAATGAAATTCCAATTCATGCTCACTATGTACTGCAGTCTACCAAAGACATAGTCCCTATGAAAATTGTCCAGAGTAACAGGAATATTGTTTCTGGATGGACCCATTAATGTTGAATGTGATGCTCTAAGCACCACAAACAACTTCACTGTATCTGCTGAGATTTTGAGGAATCTCAGCAGATGAAACTGAAACAATCGGCCTGGCTTAATACCACTTGAGGTAAGTGTGAAAATATGTAAGGAATTGGCATGAAAATATGCTGAAAGATGATGAGTAATAGTTTAAATATAATAGAGTTGCACTATTCACAAACACACAAACAATACTACTCCTCGCTGCCAGTAAGGCAGAGGGGAACGCTGTTTTTTAGAGGCAGGAGTGTGAGCTTTGACACCCTCACAGCGTCCAAGAATAAATAATTAGTGGAGTTGGCACCAGAGAAGACGGGGGACAGAGATGTCATTATTTACGCCAGATTATGGAAACATGCACACAGTGACTCACACATGCGTGCACATACATATTCACACACACATGCTTGCAGATGTGCAGTGGGTGATGATCAGCGTTTGATTTGGCAGGTGCCTTTTAGATGCATCAGATATAGATTTACAGTTTAGTAGCGAGTCCACTTCCCACACTGTAGATTTTCACTGATTAACGTTTGTTCTTGAAGTTTTGTAGCCACATTAGCGCCGTGGCACTTGGGATCTCAGTCTCTCGGGCTGTCTGTCGGTCCTCCACTTTGATCCAGACTAAAATATCTCAGCAATTATTGGATAGTCTGTTCATGGTTCCCTACTGACTTTGGTGATTGTGTTTTTTTTTGTGAAATATCTCGACAACTATTGGATGGATTACAATGACATTTTGTACACACGTTTGTCCCCTTCCGGATTAATTGTCATAACTTTGCTGATCCCTTGACTTTCCATATTGCGCCATCATCAGGTCAAGATGTGTCCAATACTTTGGTTTATGACCAAATCCCTGCAAAACTAATGACCGTCCCATCAGCCTCAGCTGTACTTTCTGTTTAGTGCTAAGTAGCAGACGTTAGCATGCTACCATGCTAAACAGCGATGGTGAACTCGGTAAACATTATACCTGCCTAAAAATCAGCATGTTAACATTGTCATTGTGAGCATGTTAGCGTCCTGACGTTAGCATTTAGCTTTATAGTAGTACGTTTAGAATTACCGTTGGAGGGTTAGCAGTTGTCTTGGGACCGGTTGTCAATCATATCATGTATGCTGTAGGTCGTCTACAGCTCTGATATGATTGTTTTAAAGGTAAAAGTGTCATATTTTAAAATCTAATCATTATTTGTTTTATTATTCTTTGGCATTTTGGTGTTTGGTTCCTTTCACTTTGGTTAAAATAATGTTTAGTTTTTGAAAGGTTATAAGGTGCGTCATATGCTCTAAATCTGACATTTTAATCATTGCTAAAGTAATAAAATCCTCAAGTCAATCCTCAAATCCTCACCATCACACTGATTGAACATGCTGTCTTTTATTATTCACTTGCAGAGGTATACATGATATGATGTTCAACACTAGTTTAATGACCTGTGTGTGTGTGTGTGTGTGTGTTATTTCACTAGCCCTCTTTCTTTCCTCTCTCACATCATTTTTTTAAAATCCTCCCTTCTTTCTAATGCACTACCTCTCTGTCCCACTCTGTTCTCCATTTCACACACACCCCTTCCCCTCAAACTGCCCCACCCATACCTCTCTAACTCATTTCAAGCGGACATCCAGACGTTTGTAGACTCACATCTGGAAACAGCATTTAGCTCTGGTTGAGTCTCAGGAAGTTTTCACACTTCACGACTCATTAACCTGCAGACCTGCAGGCCTCCCAAGCAAGAGAGAGGGCAGCGGGGGGAGTGAATGGTGGAGGAGGAGGAGGAGGAGGAGAAAGGACAGATAGGGGGATGATGAGTTGGATACAGGAAGGAAGGGGAGATGATGGAGGAAGGCGTGAAGGATAGTTTGAAACCAAGGAAAATTGAGCACTCAAGCTCAGCTAAAGTGAAAGTTGAATTAGCACATTTAGACACCAAAATGTGCTCGATTCACCGGACCAGTAAAAAATATCTTAGTTCAATTTAATTGGTTGGTGGCAGTTTAACACACTGGCAGTTTTAATAGCTGACAGGTAAAAAAAAAGAAAAGAAGGATCCTTGAGTTAGAGGAGTTAACATCAAAGAACGAATATGGAAGACAAGCAGGAAGAGGTGCGAAGAAGTCCAGAAAAACAGATCGGACTGAGGACAAGAATGAGGGGTGATGAATTAAAGACTGGATTGTGTGCGTGTGCATGTGTGCGCGTGTTGTCCAGGGTGTCTGTGTCCAGCCCTCTGTGAGTAATGTGTCTGAAAGAGGAGCTTTCCTAATGAAACACTTTTCCCGGAGTGATAATTACACCAGTAGAAAGCAAGGACACCTCCAGTCAATGTGTGAAACTTAGCTTACTAAAACACAAAGTTGCTCCCAGGCTACTCTCTGTGTGTGTGTGTGTGTGTGTGTGTGTGTGTGTGTGTGTGTGTGTGTGTGTGTGTGTGTTTGGGAGACATGCTTTCATAGTGCATATATGGGAGGCTGACATTATAAGCTTTGCTTAATAATCAGCCCAATGAGTTAGAGCAGACCTTCTCCCAGATGTGTTTGTATTTTTCTTTTGCAGGGATACACAAGCTGACATTTATATGAGCTGAAGAAGCTGATTTAATGCATTCAGTTTCTATACACTTACTGTATATCAAGACTGCTTTCTGTCACAGGGGGTCAAAAATGAAATTATATTAACTTTGCCTTTTTCCCCCTCTCCCTTTGGTTTGTTCTCTCCCTTTTCCGTCTCTGATTTCAATCTCTTTGGCACAGCTGACTGACAGCCTCTGCTTTCACTGCATGTCACAGTGGTTGAAATCTCACTGAGGGGCTCGATGCAGATAAGCAGTGAAGATGTGAATAAGCAATGACAGAGCTGGGGCTCAGATAGGGAGAAGAGAGGAAAGGAAAGATGAAAAAATGTTCTATATGTGTTGGGAGATGCACAAATACACAAAAGATACCTGTGTCTTTAATGGAATTTGCAGGAAATCTTGTATCACACTTCAACAGCCAAAGAGTTTAGTTAAACAAATCAGACCTAGACCAGCAGAACAATTCAATTATTCTGTGTGGCTTTAATAAATGTTTGATATGCATTACATGGGAACTTTCTCATTCAAATTTTACGATTTAACAGTTGGGGCTTTTCCCATTAATTCTCGACACACAAAGTTACAATTTGCACTGTGGGCGTTTATTAAATAAATATGAAAAAGTCTAACAAAATTATGGTAGGAGCAGGATAGGGTGGAGATTAGCGCACATGAGTAAAACAAAAGTTTCAACTACCGGTGCGTTTATAATACAAACTCCTGGCATGTGCACGCTGGGATCTGGCAGATGAAGTATTTAATTCTTTGGTTTAATAGATTTTTCCGCCCTTTTGGAAATATGGAAATGCCCATGCGCCTTTTAGCACACGTAGACTTTTCCATACGGTGTAAGCAAATCTCTCTGTTTGTCCTGCTCTCTCTGTTGATGAGATTTTGAGTCTTCTGTCATTTCTGTAGACATCCATAATGTTTTCCAACTGGCAGATTTACAAACAGTAGCATCTGGAGACTCTACTTAAGCATGGCTTTAGCTGCCTGTTCAAAACTCTTTTAAAATTCAAGGATTACCACCCTCTGGGATTTGGTACATGACTATCCATACCTTGTGCCTTACATGGTTTCACGCCGCAGTGACAGAAATAATATTTCTCTTTCTACAGAAATTATTTTGTGTCATGCTAAAAGAGAAAATTAAACAAAGCGTTTGATGTACCAGAGCTATATCTATGTGACTTATTGTCACATGTGATGTCTCACACTTCACATGTGAAATATATGGAAATCACAGGTGCTTACGCCACATCCCAAAACTGCAGTGCCTACAGGTACACGTGAATTTTTCCCAACATGTTTATCATACGCTGTTCGACATGTGAAAGACACGAGGAATGTGTTTCACATGTGATAAATTTACGCATGCCTTTGTTCGCCTAGTTGAATGACAGGTTACATGTGATTAGGTTATCAGCTCACCTGGTCTTGCGTTTATTGTGGATGGCATTTGCCCTAATGGAGGCCAGATGTGGGTGCAAAGTTGTGTGAGGATTCAATTGTTGGAGTGCAGATCATATATGTTATTTGAAGGTGTGTTGAGTTTCCTGGATTCATCCATTAAGAACAAAAAGTAAAATATATACAATCTCAATATTTAGATGGGATATCTCAATCATAAAAACACAAGGCTGTAGAATTGTTCCAATAACCATTTAGTTCTACGTAGAAAACGCAAGAAGTTACTACATTAATGTAAAAATGGTGAAAACAGCCACCAACACCAAAACCAGTTTAGTGGAAACCGGTGGGATGTTGTTCATGTTGTTCTTTTGAATCCACGCACAGGGCAGATGAAAGGCCACTTATCATCTTGCCAATTAGCTGCCTGATGGCTTTCAGCTGAAAGTAGCCCATCCACTGTTGTGGAGTGCAGGTGAGACTGCAGCAGCCACTAAATGAAAAGAGATGCTTCAAGTCTCCTGAATGAATCAGATAGGGACAAACCACCTCAAAGCTAATCGCTTGCAAACATATGTGAGGAACATGTTCTGTCATTTCTATTATGTTGAATAGTGACTAGTAAATTCAGCTAATGACACTTTAAAGTAGCAGTACCGTGGGTTCACAGAAGAGCATTAGTGTGTTTCAATAATTCGGGTGAACTGGTATTTCTCCCATTGTGTTTGCATTGAACTGTTTTTAATCATAATTATTGTTACTGAACACGAAAACATGGGAGTCTATTGGATGGATAATAATATGTTATGACTGTCAGTTAATATTCAGTTCAAATAATCTATTTACTTTATTTTGGACCCAAAAAATATAAAATATATAGCTTATAAAAGATTAACAACATCCATATCAAATGAAATTGGCAGGGTCAGGTATCATTTACCCATTCTTATACCAGACAAATACCTACTGGAGGCAAATATTGTACTTGACACTCCACTAAATGTAGTTACTAGTTAGTTTCAGATTATTAATACAAAATATAATCAACTAATAAATTATGATGTATTTTTATGGATTAAGCCATTATTCTGAAATGTGCCATTCTGAATAATGAGTACTTTTGGTACTTTAAGTATGATGATACTTTTGTACTTTTATTAAAGTAAAGTTTTGAGTGCAGGACTTTGACTTTTCTCCACTGTGGTACTGCTACTTTTACTTAAGTAAAAGATCGGCGTGCTTCTTCCACCACTGGATACAGGGACATATAAGCCCTCAATAGAGAGGCCTTAACATCACTTGTGCACTCACAGTGCGTTACCCTGATCAAACCATTTATAACACTGGTGATCCCAATCATCCATAACATCATCTCTAAAATACGATATCTGACTTCACTGCTTGCTTTAAGAGCATCTCAAGCAGACCTCAGGAAACAATACATTACTCGTTTGGGATTAAATCTGATGTCAAAATCAGCTTCATGTTGAGATCTTAAACTCAACAACTGCAGGGAGAAAATATAAGCAAATCATATGCATAAATAAAATGGTTAATCATAAGGTATTGAAAAACATGTAGAATCTGTGCCAAGTCATCTATACACAGGCTAAACAAGGACGCCCTGCTTAACCCCATTACTGACATGCACAGAATCAACACCACCTCATCTACTATGATCTGCATGGTCTGACTACTGATACATAACAATTTTAAAGTAGTTATTTGGGTAGTTCTCAAACACTTTCTTTTCCATAACTGATTCAATCAAAAGCCTGAGCGGCATCAAAGAAACAGATGAAAATGGTGGAATTGTGACTGTGAGCAAATATGGACATATCTGTGCCATGCCTTCTTTTATAGAAGGACAATTAGCATAAAAGCGTAAAACTGTTTGTAAATATAAACAACTTTACTCAAGGTCTGCGTGCCTATACTTTTCACTGTTAGTACTTTAACATGTTATAACTTTTACGGCAGGGCAGAACAGCTGATATCATAGATTCTAGTAGAATATGATGAACTTAAAATCCTAAGACCAAATCAGGCGTTGCGGCGATTAGCGCAGGGTTGTGCGGCGGTGTGGGAGTGTCACTACATGGTCATGCTGATTGTAGCACAAGTAGAAATACTAACCAGCAATCCCATCTTGAAGAGCAATAAAACGGCAAGCGACTGCACGGCGATTAACTCTTTGTACTCCCTCGTGGCAGGGTTGAACAGCTGATGTACAGTCATCACGGCGCCGATCGGTCAGTCTCTCTTCCATCTTCACAGCTGCTCGGTAAACAGCGGAATGCTACATGCTACATAGTAAACAAAGTTCTTCTTCACCTGGGTGTCTGATCGCCGGCGTGATTGGCCACCGCAGCGTGATGTCTGTTGCGTTTCTCCAAAAGTTGATTCTGTTTTAACTTTTTTTTCGGCATCCCCTAAATGGTATATGTTAAAGCTCAAACAAGGCCCCATGTCGACGTTTTCCAGCCTCAACCCACAGCACGCAGGCCTGTCTCGCTGCAGCCTCGAGTTCAGCTGCAGGTTCAAGTGAACTTATTTAAATTGTTGAATTATTGAGTTCTCAGCCCACAATCAGCGGCGTGGGCAACAGACTTTTAGTGATTTAATGCTCATTGGCACTTGCAGTTACTTCCTAAAGTTTTTATGTGTGCCCACTCTCATACCTTTTTAACCTTTTATCGATGAATCATAGTTTTTCAACACATGTCGCTGATGATTCACCTGGGAGAGTTTCATGCAAAGGTTGGAGGTGCTCCAATGGCCAGTCACCAAATATCATCAATGCAATTATGTGCTATTTTATGTGTCCATATATGTATATGTATCTTTTCTTGGTGCAAATAACCATAGGCAAGAATCCTCTGATAAAAAGCACAAAATAAGTATTAATTTTTACTCCAGTAGATCTGTCGTACTCTGGGATTTGCTTCCTCTTCCTCTATTTTCAAGTGCTGCAGGGCCACTGAGCAAACTCAGATTTCACAGGGATAAGTGTTGCGGGAGTTGTGTGCTTAGTCAGGAATGAAGAGGGGAACTGAAGATGACACAGATTTTGTCCAAAGTCATGAACTTAATGAACTGCCATTAATGCTTGAAAGCAAATAATTTGTGGAGCTGCCTGTAAGCGTCTACGGCACCAGCAGAAGGTCACACGAAGGCATCGCACACATTCTGTAACCTGCATGTGCAAAACAAGTACAACAGGTAACACACAAAGAGGAGTGGCTGCAGTAGTGAAAATGGCGTATATAAAGTGTTTGGCTGACTGTGTTCTGTGACCCTATAAACAACATGGACCCACAAATTCACATCTTCTCAGCCTTTATGCTGCTGTTTCACAATTCCAAAGGAAATGTCATGCTCCGCGGGAGAGACTTTTTCTTTGCGAGCAGTGAGCAGAAGGTGTGACATTTCTCAAGTATACAGGAGGGCCTATCAAATCACTGCTTATTTTAGTCTTACCATACCATGTATCTTTGTTGTTTGGGACTGTTTTTTTACATATATTCACATAGACAGCTACAAATGTTTGACACTGCAACTGTGCTTGATGATTTGACACTTATTAGTGTGACCTACAGTTAAAGGACTGGTTCACATCTCTTCAAGTCTGTCTTAAAACAACACTCCCATGCAGATTTGTACATTGAAAGATTTATTGGTGGCTGTAGTTATCCCTACTGTCCGTACTGCTTGTAAAGAGATCCCTTTCTAAAGAGATTTCAGAGGCGCAAGGCAGTTTAAATGGGGGCGTGGGGAGAGAAGTGAGGGGTGAGCTGCAATTTGCATCCAAAATCGTACTCCTTCTCATAACTCAGTAAAATCTGAACACACAGACATGATACACATATTTTTAAATTCAGTGTGACTTCCATTTTCCGATGATATTATCTCAGTTGAATAAACGTCCAAGAGTCAGCTAAGAAATCATAAAGATGCTCCTTAGAACTCCAGAACGTGACTCAAAATCATCACGTTTTTAAGTTTTCTTCAGTATTAAAGTAATCCAGTGATAGCCGTCTGTACATTAATGAGTACATTGCAAACAGGAACTGCTAATAGCTGATTCGGCATATGTTTAATGTAAACAAATATAGGCTAAAAAGTTGTAGCCCACAGCTAACAAGACTCCATGGCAACACTATATTTCCTGTTTACATCCCCCAAAGCCCCCAAATCATGGGAACTGTAGTTCTGAAACAAAAAGAGCATGTTAGGGGGGTTTGTTGCAGTTGTCATACTCCTATAATTAGCATCTAATCTGCTAATTAATCTAATCTGGTTACATTTAGCTAAATACTTTCTCCAATTTTGTCATTATCAAGTGTTGTCATTGGTGGTAAGAGGTGCTGCAGCGGCTTACTAGCTTACTAATTCTGGTTGCAACTTCAGGGATAAACTGCACTCAGAATGATCAATAAAACATACAATCCTTTCCTTTCCTACCACAGTTAAATGCCCTTTGTCATTTTATACCTTTATTTGCAGTTCATTTAATTTAAAGATGTGTAGTTTATGATCTAATTTTAAGATAGCAAGCAAAGTGTCCTATGAGGAAGCATCGACCTGAAATATATATCTTTAAACACAAAGACAGTGATTGTTTGGAACATGTATAAAATACTTTGTCGTTTTATCACAGGCTGCAGAAAAACACGATATTTGGTTGTTCTCTTACTTTGACGTTGAATCTCTCACCCGAGGTCCGTGCACACAGTCTGTGGCATTGCAAATAAACCTGTCTATCATGGTCAATGTCTTCCTGAATCCAGAAGTTGTAGCATTCTGAACACTAACCTGAAAACGATCACTTGAGACATTTTAACAGGTATTTTTCTTCTGTGCTATTTCAGGTTCACGTCCTAAAGCCATTAACAGTAAAAGGACTTCCATAACTGCTGTGTAAATAGCATTAACCTAAAAATATAAGACCCTGTATGCCTGCTGCATCCACCACACATTCAGCGCCACTAAAGCAAGTGTGAAAATTCTTCATGTGTTAGAATTGTGTTTGAAATTGCTCATGAATTTTGAAATTCAATCACTATTAATGCAGTTTCCAGGTTAGTCCACTCAGCTACAGGTTAATTAGCATACGGGCTAAAAACAACTGAGTCAGCACTGATTGACTGCTGGGTTTTGATTTACTAGATGTTCTTCTGTGGCAACCGAGGACACATTACAAACCAATTATGCATTTGAAAACTTTCTACTGGGGTTCAATAAATCACCCTTTATGTCAAATATGACCGCTGCGTTGTCCCAATGCTGAGTCGAGCATGTTAGGGTGGAGGAAATAAGTCGGTATTTTCATTTTAAATATTCACTTCAGAGTCGTAGATGGGTTCAAGTACTGTGCCTAAGTATGAATTTGAGGTACTTGTATTTTCCATTTCATACTAACCTATACTTCTACTTCACTACAATTCAGAAGAAAATAGCCTAAAATGTACTCCGCAACATCTTTTGACAGCTATATTTACTTTACAGATGAAGATTTTACATACAGATATATGATAAGCTAATAAAATGTGATGCACTGTCATAGATTAAATCACCCAGTAGTATATAAAGTAGTACAAATTAGCACCACGTCGAACAGCTACATCAGTAGAATGCTACTTATACACTAATGCAGAGGTTTTCCCAGTCTGAGACTGAGGGCCTCCCCTCAGACTCCCCCCTTAGTTTACTTGCTTAGTTTAGCTCAGATCCTGGATGCATATGGGATCATGATTATATTATATTACATTCAGGCTATTCTATATGATCTCTTTACCAATGTAAATGTACTAATGTAACAATAGTTCCAAGCCCCCCTGGGGAGGCCCGCTGCATTAATGCATCGGTAATAATAATCCAATAATTTAATGAATAATAATATAACAGGGGGCTTTTTTTTGCATAGAGTTTTGCAAGAGTACTTTAAGTCTATTTATTCTTCTCTACTAAGTAAAACATTTTGGATGCAGGACTTTTACTTATAATGTACACTGTGGTATTACTGCTTTAATAAAGTAAAGGATCTGAGAACTTCCTCCACCACTGAATATACAACAGTCAGGGACATTTTTCTGCACTGGGTGTTTTGAAATTCCTAAATACGTTTCCATTTTCAATACATGACTTTTATTATAGTATTTCTACAGTGTGGTATTGCTACTTTATTCAAGTACCTAAATGCTTCCTCCATCATTGTACTGTATAGGTCCAATTGAGCATTTTTAAAGGACACTCTACAGCTAAACAGTCAAATACAAGAAAAATATGGGTTAGTATTGATGATCAATACCTGATGGAATTGATTTGTGAGTTTGAAGCTTTTGTCAGGACATGTGTCTGTCACTTCTATGCTTCAGTTAACCCCAATCAGTTGGTGCCAGACCTCTGTTGAACAATTTGTCTCATACACTGTAGATAAATAACACACACTATCTCTCTCTCTCTGTGTGTGTGTGTGTGTGTGTGTTTAACTCTCTGATGCTGAATCAATGCGACACCTCAGGGATGGCACAGTGGAGGAGGGGGGAAGAGGAAGGGGAGGGTCGTATGCCAGGCTCGTTCTTCACACTTTTTTTTTATTTTCATTTTTAAGGAGAGGTGTGTGCGAAATAATACCCGCTCATTAGGAGCGCGCCTGGTTCCTGGTTAATTCATCCTGGACTGTCATGGGCTTGTGTACGACCCCCGGGTAACACATAAATCACGCGCAGAACCAACCGGTCGAGCGGCAAGCTTCATGCCCCGAACGCCGCTGATTTATCAACCAAATTACTGCAAGTCCTGCTCGGCCCCAACACTTTGCCGAGGAAATCACCGTCTAACCCCTGAGCGAACCGATTTATTGAAAAGCTGCCCCCCCCTTCCCCACACACACGCACACACACACGCACACACCTCCACCTCCACGTCCATCTCCCCGCCCTGCCCCGCTTTCTGTGTCACTCCACTCATCTCTCACCGACTTAATTAAAATCTATCCCGTTGGCTCGTTGGCATTTATTATAACCACTGGGCTAATGAAACAAAGAACACGACACAACCAAAGCTGCTTTGTGCCCATAAACGTTCATTACACTACAACACACACACACACACACACACACACACACACGCACACACACACACACACACATAGCCTCTCACTGTACTTATTGGCATTTAAACAAGGTGGGCTTATTGGGATGTGTGTGTCTCAGTCAGCATCTGGAAACGCCAACGAGGGTTTTGAATTAACCCTTTGTGTTTGTTGACATTGGTTTTCCTTCCTCATTGTTTTGGGGGTTCCAAAGGCTTTACGTGTCAAATTAACAATAATTGCAAAATCAAACATCTTTTTTCTTCTGAACTTATATAAAACCCAGTATGTAGAAAAGTACTGAAGCTGTAACCCTTCATTTCCTTTGCCACAAAACTGAACTTCCATATTTGATTAAAGGGGAACAACATGCAAACGTGACCATGCAGCATTGTTATTACGCCAAATAAGGACACATTTAATGTTGTGTATGTTAGATGGGCTATACATGAACGATGATATTTATTTTTGAGGTCAGTTAGACCCCAGAGAGATGTAAATCCCTGTTAAACTGTCCAATAACAGAAATCCAAATGGACTTATTTAGGATTAGAGAGGGGTAGTGCTACTTAAAATGTGAACACCAATCACATATAGAGCTGAAGATTGATTGTATGTTTTACAGCTGGAGTCTCTGATACTCCAAACAGAGGCAATGGGACATTTTCTCCAGGTGATTTCCAAAACATGTTAAAATAATGTTTATACACGGATCTCATCAAATCAATGAAAGTCACGCAGTGTCAAGGTGATAAAACATGTTTTTGGGAGCAGTTCAGGAGTCTCCAGGAGCCCACACGGAACACCGGGATTAAAAATAAACCTCAAAAGAAAACAGTAAAGCTCTGAAGTTTGGCTGACAGGCTAATCAAGTATTTAACTTATAATTTCTCTGATACTTTTAATTATCTTGACAAAACGAAGATTCTCCTCAGTGTGTCAGAAGTGTAAATTGATTTGGAAAAAGTTCAGTGATCAGGTGCTTCTTCAATAAGCCTACATTTGATTGAGGTCATTTAATTTCATTCAGACACATGTCCTGATTTCATTTTGGGGGGAAAGCTTGTTTTAGGCTATTTTTTGTTTTAAATCTGTCCCATGGGTTATACCTTTTTCAAAAAGCACGAAAATTCATTCTTTACCTCAGTATGTCACCAGTTTCTAAGTCAAGCAGGTCTAACCGAGGATCCTTGGCGTCTGATGTTGGCTGTAGGCCCATCCAGTCCGGATCAAAGACGGCTAAACTTAATGACAAAAGCTGCTAATTCTAATTTACTCCGTGTCGAGGAAAGGGAGGTGATGGAGAGTCAGAGAGGGGTGAAGGTGGAGGGGAGGAGGAGGAGGACCCCCCCCCCCTCCTAATAGGTTCTTGAAATTACGTTGATAATTAATTGTGCAAATTTGTTTCTATTAAATAAGAATAACACTATTGAAGAACTCAATTAGCGTTAATTAATCCTGCTTCTAAATTGCGTCAGAAAAGAAAATCGCGGACTGGAGGACTTTCTCTTCTTCTCTGATATTATTTCTCTGATTCTTTCTAACCTTAGGGGTTTTTTCCCCTTCACTCTTGGAGGTTAGGCAGCCATTGGACTCCCTCCTCTCCTCGCCTCTTCTTTTTTTTTTCTTGCCTCCTCTTGAGAACTGGAAATAGGGGGGATGGAGACGGGGAATGTGGAAGGTGCTAAATTAGCTGGCTGATCCGCGCTCATTGCCGCATACACATCCCCCTATTACTGCGCCCCAGCGCCGCTTAATATTCCGGGCATGGCGGGCGCGTCTAGATAGCAGATTTATCAAATGGGAAAATGAATGTATGATGATCAGTTAAATTGAAAATCAGCGCCCGGGTGACAGGCCGCACTGACACCTCGGTAATTAGAAAGAAAAATGATGGCGTCCGAATGCATAATAGAGCAAAAACAATTTACGCTATCCCCCCACGCCGTAATGATCGCGCGTTCAAATTGAAAATTTCTCCCGGTTGAAATTGAATTCATAAAGTGTGATGCATGAGCGGCACGGACACAGCGGGAGGGCCCGCCCGGTCCAGGCTCGGCTTGATCGATTGGTCGT